>JARHVA010004340.1:882500-1007500 GCA_037957365.1 Torreya grandis
TAGTTATATCGTAAATGTATAATGTGTTAGACCCTAAAACTTTAATTATAAATATTTAATATAACATAATAAAATAGGTAAAAATTTTAAAGTCTAATATAATATTATAACACTTTAATTTTCTATCCAAAACTAGGGTATACCACTACTGAGACTTTTCTCATACCCAAAAAAAATAACGCTATAACTAAATGGGTTGTAATTTTAAAAATAAATAAATAATATTATAATTTTGTGATTACAGTGCCATTTATTAAAATCAACTTTAATGTAGAGAATATTTTACACTTCATGCTTACCTATTCCAAACCTTTGTGCAAATTTAAAGAGAACCAATGGTTGCAATTGATTTAACACTACACTAAAATCTAGACCATTGGAAATTTGTTTTGATTGAAAAGCTACCTAATTTCCACCAGAGAGATTAATAATGCATGTACCAATTGATGATATAAACCGTACAAATTATTTGACATTTTTTATTCTTTTATGTATCTAAAAATTATTTACTTTTAGGGATTATTCAAAAAAACTATGCACATGACTAAAAAAAATGTCCTCGAGGACATCTTACATCAGGTCATACCGAGCTTCAAGGAAGGGCTCATTATTTCCTAGGCCTTCATCTACTTATAATTTCAATTATAGTTCATAAAAATAATATATATTGTAGCGCCATGTAGATAGGGACGTGGTTGGATTTTTTATTTTCATGTGCAGATGTTGGGGTTACCTGGGTGCCTTCCTAGCATCCTCAGGTACACTCAGCTGTGAAATGTTTCATCACATGTGCACAGCATAAGATAAAACCGGTAATAGTTATTTTTTGTAATTATAATGTTCGTTAAATCATTCAATAAAACACCAATCTTAAAGAGGTTAAAAGTGATGTCCATATGAAAGTTTCCTAATACAATATTAACTAATAGATAAATTATTGTTGGAGTGCCATTTATTTTTAAAGATTATAAATATATACATGTTTAATTTTTGAATATATATATATATATATATATATATATATATTCAAAAATTAAACATGTATATATTTATAATCTTTAAAAATAAATGGCACTCCAACAATAAGTTATCATATATATATATATATATATATATATATATATATATATATATATATATATATATATATATATACATACATAAAAATAATATATATTGTAGGGCCATGTAGATAAGGACGTGGTTGGATTTTTTATTTTCATGTGCAGAGGTTGGGGTTACCTGGGTGCCTTCCTAGCATCCTTAGGTACACTCGGCTGTGAAATGTTTAATCACATGTGCACAGCATAAGATAAAACCGGTAATAGTTATTTTTTGTAATTATAATGTTCGTTAAATCATTCAATAAAAAACCAATCTTAAAGAGGTTAAAAGTGATGTCCATATGAAAGTTTTCTAATACAATATTAACTAATAGATAAATTATTGTTGGAGTGCCATTTATTTTTAAAGATTATAAATATATACATGTTTAATTTTTGAATATATATATATATATATATATTCAAAAATTAAACATGTATATATTTATAATCTTTAAAAATAAATGGCACTCCAACAATAAGTTATCATATATATATATATATATATATATATATATATATATATATATATATATATATATATTATTGTTGGAGTGCCATTTATTTTTAAAGATTATAAATATATACATGTTTAATTTTTGAATATATATATATATATATATATATATATTCAAAAATTAAACATGTATATATTTATAATCTTTAAAAATAAATGGCACTCCAACAATAAGTTATCATATATATATATATATATAGTTAACATTATTTCTTTTAAGATGATTCCAGAAGGAAAATGTTAAATGGATGACCATCAAATTTAATCTCAAAATTTATTATTATTATTTGACATGAAGATAGAGCCCTGTCATCTGATTTAATTTTGAAAGGAATATTATCCATGGTAAGTGGAAAGAGAATTTGATATACATATTATTCATAAAATAGGAATCCTTTGGTTACAATGCCAACAATGTCGGGTATCGATGGTCATATTTCCAGGAGTTTGTATGCTTTGTTTTTAGAGCTAAAAGTGTGGCAATTACTTCCAGAAGAATATGAAATAAGTTTTCATAATATAATAGATCTTATTATTTTTTAGTGAATACATTTAATGATATCTTAATATAATTTGGAGTTATATTTTTTATGTAGAGTGTGGTGTAACTATTAAAGCAGATGCATTGGTATAGTGGTGGTCCAAATTTAAATCCCATTCATGATTAGGTCACCTACAAAAAGAGACATATATTAGGAGTCTAGCATAATGGATGTATGGTGATTGGAACCCTTATGTTTTAGATGAGAGGTGAGCTGACCAACCCCACAAATATCATATACCAAAAATAAAATTTAAAGGCATATAAACAAGTGAACACACAAGATTTATTTTTTTTCTCTTTTAGTTGGGTTGGGTTTAAAATACTGTGAAACAATATTAGACACATGGGTAGCATGTGTTGTTTGTTTTCAGAGTTCACACTAATATTATCACTACTAAATGTTGTTATATATATCATCCAAGGATAACCAAACATAAAATTCACTAGTAAATTATGCCTTTACAAAGTTTTACAATGACTATGAAATCAATCAGATCAACTATGACTAAAAAAACATTAATGACTAGAAAATTTAAACATTAAACCCTAGCTCACTTGCCCCTACTAGATTGCACATGGTTTTTGGTTTGAAAGCATCGAGGATATCATTTTTTGATTTAGATTTAAACGAACTTGAATATCTTAAGGATGATAATTTTGAATGGTCTAAGCATGTCTCCAACTCAAATGGTGTTCTCTCCTTAGATACTAGCGAAACCATTGGTCAAGACATCAATAAATTTGGTGGTCTTGATTTCACCTTGTCTACAGTCTTCTTAAATAAACACAAGCCTAAATTGCATGTGATTTATGGCTTAGCTTCAGGGACTATAGATTTGGTTGTTCATTCTAAGGTGAACTTTTTTAGAGACTATTTTTGAATGTACATTTGGCTCCTATGCAGTAGAAGAGTGTCCTTCTCAAGAATCAAGGGACCATTAGATTTATCTAGGTTGTAAGAACACCTCAAACCATTTTCATGTTTCACACACTTTTGTTTATCCTCACTCCCTTCCTCACCCCATAATGTTCCTTCTTTGGTTCAATCTCTCAGGAATCAGGGAGTCTCTCATTCTCTTTGAGTTGATTTGGCTCGACTTAACACTTAAAAGTGACCCTTGTTTAGTAAAACCACCTTCTTGGTTGGTGATATCTCCATAGTTTTCTTAATTGAGTCCCTTATTTTGGGTCTACCTACATCTTCCATGGTGGTCATGGAATATAACATTGGTAATAGACCCTTATATGGTAAATGTGTGGACCTTTCTCTATCAAAGGCTAAGTTTTCTAGCTAGCCTTCCTTTATATTGAACTACTTTGATTTTTCATCTTTCTCTTTTCTTGGTACAGGATTATTTCATGTCATTTTTAGGTGCTTTGTTAATTATGACTTTGTTAAGACTTTTAGACACTGATTTAGTGGCATCCATGGGTTCTTTTTTTCATTGGTCCCCTTTTTTCAATGTGGGAAAGATGGTAACTTCAACTACCCCTATATGCCTCATATTTTATAATCTCCTTGCATGTATTATACAAATAATATCATATCATTTAGTTGACTAATTGGGTAGGTTCATACATCAATATGGATGAGAGCTCTAGGGGAAGAAAAATAATGAGGGTTGTGTGATTATTGACTTGTCCAAGCCTCTTTTTCACTCTTTCAAGCTAGAAATTTATTGAGTTTCTTAGTCACAATTCATCATCTATGAAGGCCTTCATTTAAGTTGTTTTTGTTTCAATCATCTTGGGAAATGTGTTACTTTTCATTCTTTTCAAGCTTCTGATGGTTGTCAAAGGTTTTGGAAGAGGAAGGGTCCTTTTGATTATGGTTTTATCTAGTAGAACCATGGGGTGTTCTTCTCCAAAAAATTTGTTCCTTCTTCTCTCATGGAGATAATACTCCATAGAGCTTAAAATACCAAAGGTCTCTTCTACAAATCACTCTTCTCACAAACACATAATGGATTCAACAATCCATATCTCTCAAATCTCTTACAAACACATAAACATCTCATGAGCTCAAGTCTTTTAAATCACTCTCTTCCATTAATAAAATAACACATTAGATAATATTTGCCTCAACATACCAAGGAGTCTTTAAAATATTTTTCACAAAGCTTTCTTCCTTATATATTATCTATCACACAAATCTTTCTTCTATAAGTCTAGCCTAACCTACCCTCTAAGTAAAATATTACAATTATTTATAGAAATACATGGAAGAATGAGAGAGAAACAAAGGAGAACAAAAAATGGTTCCACATTTCCTCATGGAGGAATCATGACATATCCAAAAACGTCTTCCCAAGGAAAATTGCACCATTTTCCTTATGGAGGAAATAATTACAAAGGTCAAAAGGCTCCACCAACAAATACTTTGAAATCCTTCACATGGAACAAATAATAGTCAATAAGAAAATATGTTTCCATTTTCTCCACTTTATTTGGGATCCACAAGCATGTGAAAGCATCTAGAATAGTGTTTTTTTCTCCTCCATGTGCATGAATTTAGATAGGTTCCCTCCTTGCATGTACAAATAAAATGATTTCCTACCCTCACATTTGAAAATAAAAAAGTGTTCCCCAATTAGAATCTAGACCCACATGTATACTAGATGATAATAAAATTAACCACATGTGTGATAGTGAAATGTGTCACCCCATGCCACCTATCCATCATGAATAGTGTTGTGAACATGTCATTAAAATGAATTGTGTTTGTCACCTCATCAGTGAATAGTTACTTATGAATAGTGCTAGTATGAATATTGTTTTTCCTCACCACATCATTCTCCTCTAGTTGAAATCAAATCAACTCTTATGAGTTTTCCTAATTGTATCTTTGTCATTTATTTTGAAAAAAATGAAAAAGACACACCACTCTTTTTTTTGGGTGATGCAAGATTGCCCAAACACTTGGATGCTCCTGCATCAAACACTTGAGTTATTATAATCTAATTTTTTAATCACATGGATGGATTATGTGGTAAAACCACTCTTTTGGTCATAGAGATTTATGACAACAGTATCCCCTTCTTTTACATTAAGTGTTCCACCTTTTTCCTCTGCCGCTTTTAGCTTATACATGTTGTTCTTCCACCTCTCTTCTTCTCACATGTTCTCTTCCTATTTCTTCTCTTGGGATGACACCCATAAAAAATCCTTCCCTTTGTGATATTACACCCACCATAGACCATCCTCCTCCACCAAAATATTATCCATATTCTAATGGATTCACATGTGGGACTTCACCCACTAAAAATCACCCTCCTCCACCAAGATTCTCTGTTATGTATCTCACTTTCCCATGTGAGATTTAGCCCATAAAATTCTACCCACCTCCACAAAAATCCCACATGTATTTCTTCACATATTATCCAACCACCTATTTTATCTTCCACAAAATCATAAATTACCATCACTTCCAGTTCCTTTTTCTTTGTTGTAATCTCATCCTCTATCAAAATATCCATGTGTGCACTAGCTTTCACAACATCCTTCTCCAAAGTTTCTTCACAATAAACTTGAAACAATTATTGGCTACAATATTCCTCCACATGCAACCCTACATGGTTTCAATCTTCTTTCACATGCATTTCTTCTTGGATTCCTTCTTTCTCTCTTTACAACTCTACACTATTGAAAACTTCCTTCATCATTTGTCCATCATCCTTCATAAGGATATTGTAAAACATGGGTTACTCATCTCTTCCCTCATATTTCATTTCATGGAAATCTTATTAATATTATATTTTGTCTTTAAGATAAGTCTCAACTCTTGCCTCTTCCTTCTCTCAATCAACAACTTCATAGGATACTTCACCTTCTTCCTCGTCACCCAACCATTCCATTAAATTTCTTCCTCTCACATATGCTCTTTCAACATATCCAAGTGTGCATGGATTTCCTTCAATTTCTTCTCTGTGTATTCATTTTTTGGTGTTCCCCCATTATTCTTTGTCATTTATTTAAAAACTTTAAAACACACAAAAAAATTCATCTAGCATGTTCTCCTACCAACATGATTAAAACTTCATTTGATACCATTTGATGTATTTAACACTGCATAGATCTTAAAATTCCAAAGCTCTCTTCTACAAATCACTCTTTTGATAAACACATAATGGATTCAGTAATCCATATCTCTCAAATCTCTCACAAACACATAAACATCTCATGACCTTAACTCTCTCAAATCACTCTCTTCCATTAATCAAATAACACATTGCATAAATATGGCCTCAACACGCCAAGGAGGCTTTCCAATCTTTCTAAAAAATATATTTTCCTTATAGGCTATCCTTCACACAAGTATTTCTTATCTAACACTAGCCTAGCCAACCCCCTAAGGAAAGGTTTACAATTATTTATAGAAATACATGGAAAATGAGAGAAAAACAAAGGAGGCCCAAAAATTGCACCACCTTCCCTCATGGAAGAATCTTGACAAAGCCAAAAAGTTTTCCATAGGAAATATATGCCATTTTACTTATGGATACAATAATTATGAAGGTGAAAAGGCTCTAGCAAGGAATATTTAAAAATCCTTCACATGAAAGGAATAGTAGTTAATATGAAAAGATGTCTTCATGTGATCCACTTTATCTAGTCTCCAAAAGCATATGCAAGCATATGGAATAGTGTTCTTGGTCTCCTCCATGTGCATAAATTTATATAATGTCCCTACTTGCATGCACAAATAATATGATGTTCTACACTTGCTTGTGCAAAGCAAAAGGTCTTCCTTTCTTAGAATTTTGACCCACATGCACACTAGATGCCAAAAACAAATACCCATACGTGTGTTATTGGAATGTGTTTCCCCATGCGACATATCCATCATGAAAATTGTTGTGGACACCTTATTGTTTTGAATAGTGTTTGGCCCCTCATCAGTGAATAGTAACTTATGAATACTAGCAACATGAATATGGTTTTCCCTCACCACATCAAATTCCTCTTTTATTTGACCCTTGGGGTTATTATGTTAAGAAGGTGGTTAAGGAATAGAAATCAGGTCCTAAGGGGGAGTTAGTTTTACTTCAAATAGATTTTAGTGTGAGTTTAGATGGGAAACATGACAAAGTTTTTTTAGAGGATCAGTTAGTTTCTCTATATTTTCATATCCCTCTCCTATATCTAGAGGTGGGAAACCTAGGGTTAATTTAGGTACATTGATAAAATGTAAAGGTTGTATATTAGAGGTAAAATTTTTGAGTTAGAAAGAGTAATAATTGATTATAGATAGTATTTAGAGGACATTGGAGGAATTCCCTTATAGGATAAGGATGATTCACCCCTATATATGATCTTCTTCTTATTTGGTTTGTTGAATGTATTTTTTTATTTTGTATCAACCTTTATATTTTTTTTTTGGGTACTATGTATATACACATAATATTTTCAAAATTTTATCAATTACTAACACTCTTTATCTTGTATGAACCCATCTAGTCTCAATTTATCTGAGTGCACACCTTAAGGGGTACACTGGAAAAGGGGAGGGTAGATTATTGGTGCTTTATAGGATTGTTGTCCCTTTTGCCACTTGTTATATACACATTTATCTCCTAAAAACCATTCCCCTAAACTTTGTCTCCTATTTTTCACACTCATATTAGCACCTTAATTATCACTTTTTCTAGCCTAAGACCACTTTTTACAATTTACATGACTATGTCAACTATGTCGACCTTATAATCTTATTGAAATAACTTATTAAGACATTAGGTCAGCCCTTGGCCAACCTAGTCCACAACCTAGTGAGTTTTTATCAATTAAGATACTAGGTTGATTGGGTTGACCTTATCAGCCAAATTTTTTTTAAGGGTTTACATTTAGAACCACCTATATAAACATAATCATTTTGTCATTTCTAAGAGAAGTGAAGAATTAATATATATTACACATCTACTTATCTACCATTCTACTTTAGTTGCAAGCTTAGGGTTTCATATTTTTTTTGGACATACAAATCTTGTCTTGTGGAGAAATCTTTTACATGCATTGATGGTCATGTAGCCTAGAGCTGATTTATCCTTTTTATCCTTACATACCACAAAAACCTCTTGTGAATCACCTTAGCCAAGGGAGATATTGAGGCTCAATGGGTTCATCCTCAAAGGTAAGTATTACTAAATTTGTTCCTCCTTTGCAAGAGTAGATAGATATATATTTTTACTTCTCCTCCATGCATTAGGATTCTGTATACATTGACATGAGTATATGTCTTCTATGAATGTTTAATTTTATTATTTATTACCCTAAATGTGTGCCACAAGATTTTGTGAGAACTAGATTATATTTTTTCTTTACTTATTCTTGGTATAGTGAATATGAAAGCATAAAACTAGTTAGGTTTATTTTGTAGTTTTGATTGACTTGAGGCTTTGGAACCCTCCCTAGTGATACTATTATGGTAATATATCCCTTAATTAGGTCTATCCAGTCCATATTGGTCATGACCCAAATTATCTATTGTATCCTCAATTGGAAGTGTAATTAGGATTCATCTTCTCTGAGTTAGGATTGATTTATAGATATGATGAATTTATCATTATATACATTCTGGTAAACTTGATGTGAATCTAACCCTTGCAAGGTTTCTTTCATGCTTCTCATTTCTATCATTTTATTATTTTTCTATAATTATGATACTAGGTCTACTAGGATGGAATAGTTATAAATTTTATGCATAGGTTTAACACATAGTCACATAAAAATGGCTATATTCTTTCTATGTAGGTATTCATCAAATACAAGTTACTAGATTAAATATGTCAACATGGTACTTTTATTTAGTTTTAGACAATAAAATATTTCAAATAGGTTGACTTATTCTCTTATCGAGTCGTAGAATAGTGAACTAAGTCAAACAGGTCAACTTAGTATTTTAGTCAGCATCTAGATTATAAACCAGGTCGACTCAATCATCTTAACAGTTTTTAGGAAATAGGGTTTCCATATAACTAGGTCGAACTATATGAAAAAGTTGGCAAAACTTTCAAGCCATATTCATGGTACTTCATTAGAAAATTTTCAATCCTCAACATCTTCTAACCCATCAATTTTCCTTTATTTCTCTCTAATTCAATTTAGTTATTCATTACAGTTATATTTGTATAAGTTTGCAATCGTCAAAACTACAATCTTATAGAAAATTAGGTTAACCAACTTGACTTAGTTCTATAGTTTGTCTCCTATCTAAAAGACTAAGTTGACCTGGTTGACTTAGTTCTTAAAGACTCTTATTTTTACCATACAGTAGAAACCTTGTCAACTCTATTCTGTAATGTTTAGATATAATGTCATTTAAAATGACTATGTACCTTTTTTAATTTTTAAATTCACAACTATATGCTAGTACTTAATTCACACTTTCATTTTCAGTTGTTCACATGCTTAGAGTAGCTCACATAGTCTAATTAGGTGTTTTTTCAATATACCATTTATGTTCACTATCTTGATCTTTTTGCACACACTACCAAATCATACAATTTCAAAATGCATTTAAACATTTATCTACCCAAATCCTACCTACTAGGATTTCATCACAAAGGGGGAAGCTAATGTGGTTTTTTGGCCAAGTATAAATAAGTGGTCAATATTATATATCAGCAAACCACCCAACACCCTTATTTTTATGAGATTGTGAAGTGAGGGGGTAGTCCCTGATACCAAGCTAGTATCATTGCCAACATAGATCCCTTTCATCTTAAACATCTTGAAACCATCCCTAGATTGATTTATAGTTACCTAATTTTAGCCAACATCCCTATCACACTCAAAATAACACTTTATAATAATTTAAAAACACTTATGACCACTTAGTTAGCATTTACATTTCAAGTGACTGCTTGATATTTGCTCATTATATATTGTATTACAGAAAATTGCATTAGTCAGCATTACTACAAGGTTTTCTTTTATGTTTCAATTGGATCATCTTCATTGATCCAATTATTTGTGTATTTACTACCATTTTTTACTTGAAAGTACGTTAAATATTTTTCTTGATTTTTAGTACACTATCATTATGTTTGACATAGTCTCTTATAGACTATTGTTTCCCCTGATTTTAGTATTGAGTTGACTTGGTTGACCTAGTACTTCTTTTTTCCCATCAAGTTATAATACTTAGTTAACCTAGTTGATTTTATATCCTTAACAAATTGTCTGTATTCCTATCTATAGTACTAAGTTGACCTGGTTGACCTAGTACTCATTTTTTCCCATTAGGTTATAGTTTTAATTCAACTTGGTCAACTTTGTATCCTCATCAGACTATTTCTACCTCCTATTTAGAGTACTATATTGACTTCATCAACTCTATACTCTTATTTGTATCCTTCCTATTTTGTTTAATTTTGCATCAACTTTGTCTTTCTTGATCCATCTCCTTCATCATGAACTCCCTATTTAAATACAACACTAGGTTGAATTCAACATATATGATGAGTCTTACCAATCCTAATAAGTTCATCCATAATTATCTTGTCTCTCCTACCCTAGATGTGAGTAATTTTCATATATCCACTCATACTAGAAACTATGTGACCCCTCCTCATTCTTATTCATTTTGTAATCCTCTCTTGCCATTTCAAGATAAACTTAAATTAGATTATACCCCATAAATTATCTTCTTCATTAATTATTTTCCTCAACATCGAGGAAAGGATCCTTCTACTATTTACCATCTCATGATAAGTGGTCAAGTCAAGGAACCCCATTCACCTTCTCCCACATTCTCACATGGATTTGGGGACACTAGCTTATTTTCTTTTTATCCTCTTCCCTCTATTTTTACCCCTTCTCATACCATGACATCTCCCCCTTGGATTTTTTCCACCTCAATGCCCAATATCTCTACCAACATGGCAGGTTCTACATCTAGTGGGCCTATTCCAAGACCCATTCTTCTCAATTATTCCACTAATACACCATTTTATATCCATGGTAATCATGCCTCTAGTGTTTTCTCTTCTCATCCCTCTACTAATACATATTTTTATATACAAGAAAATAATTCTACTAGTGCCTCACCAAAAATTCTTCTCAAGCTATTACTAACACTCATAGTGGTACCCAAGCCACCACTACCAATTTTAATGATTCAAATAATGCCAATAATATAACTCAAACCCATTAAATAATATTACAAACTCTTAATCAAATTAATGATTTACAAGATAAAAATGTAAATCAAATTATGCAAATATAGAATCATCTTATCCATCTTCAAGCCCACCCTCAATAGATGCCATGCGATATGCATAGCCAAAATGTTCCCCCAACTCCTCCTCAAGATTCTCATGGTAATATTATAACTCAATCTTCCCTTACTAATAAAATAATCAATCATCTTCAAAATCAACCTCTCAAATATCAAATTTCTAATATTTATATTGGAGGTATCACCCCTACCATTACTTACAATGGGTGAACCGATCCTACTCTTTACTTAAAAAACATTTGGAAATCTATATAAAGACTGGGTCAAGTTAAACACTTTTCCCACTACCAAGATACTAGAAAAGACTCTCACCAGTGATGCTTAAAATTGGTACAACCAATTCAAATATCATTTTATTACGAGTTTGGAAGATTTAGTCAATTCTCTTATCCAAGAGTTCTAAATTAGTGATCTACCTAAGAATACCTTGGCCCATTTTATCAATTTTAATCAACTTGAGATTGAAACCACACAACCTTTCATCAAATGATAGAATACCTTGTCTAAAAAATTTGAACATAATATGGTATATGACAAACTCTTTCATCTATTTACCAATTCTATTTTTCCCAAGTTATAATATTAGGTCCGTACTCTCTCTCCATGTACTTTCGAAGAGGACATTAAACAAGCCAAATGACAAGATTCCCTTATGCATCAATTTAAGATATCCCATATTTCTATGGGTACTCTCATTTTAATTTAGAATAAGAATCATTACACTACCAATGATGGTGTTACCAACTCTTATGATACCATTCATACTATTCAAGTTATTGGTCCTAACGAAACTTAAAAACAAGCCCTCCTAATCATATCAATAATCTTCATTTATCTTTAGATAATAACATCAAAGTTCACAAACCTTTATCCTTAATAAAATTATAGAAACATCTACCAAGGCCTCTTCTGTAAGAACTTGATATCACTCATCCCATGAAATCTTGGTATGATCCTAATAAATTTTGTTGGTTTCATGCTAGCTGGTGTCATTCTCATAATAATTGTAGATAGATTCATAATTTGGTTATGTATTTCCTTCTGGGTCCCAATTTTGACCATGATTATATTATTTAAAAACATGAACAAGCCTATGACATTGCCTTCAAATCCCATAAAACATAAACTAAATCTCAATCTTTGAACAAGGATAATGTTCATTTTTCCATCTATAAATATCCTCTTCCAAATCACTAAGACAACCAAGACAAGTTCATGAATATATTTTTGGAGAAGTCCCATTAATCATCAACCGATTCTCTATCCAATTGACCACTTGCATTAGATGGTTTGGCCAATCAATATTCCATGTCTAGCTCAATCCTTTAATTTATTGTATATGAGCTTAAGATTATTTTAAAATAAGCCCATATCTCATTAAAATATTAAAAAATAAATCATTATTCCTCCTTTATGATGTCCATATTCATTAACTATTTTGTACTATGCACTCCTCTTTTGATTCTTGCTTTTATGCTTGTATTAGGCTTCCACCCTTTAGGTCTCTAGGACCAAAAGAAGAAATAGGTATCAATATTTAAATAGTTTGTCATGAATTATATTTTATAGCCATATTCCATCTATGTAATTCTCCTTTCACCCCTGGAACTCATTCTACCTTTCTTGTCTACATATAAACATTATTTCCTTCTCACAAATATTGTAGCCTTCTTCAAACCAATTTCTCTCTCTCTAGTCAATAAAGATGATTTTATAAATTTCAAAAAAAATTTATATACTAAATTTACCCTCTTTGAAGTGTGTATAAATTCTCAAGTTTGAAACTACTTCTAACTATGACCTCCTTTGCAAAATAACCTTCATTAAAGCCTAATTAGGCCTTTTGTCTTGACACAGTCCAAAAAGTCCATATAGATCATACTTGACAAATATTAAACCTACTTAAATACTTAAATAATATAATTTATGGCAAGATAACAATTTTTTAGATTTTTTCAAGGGTCTAAACTCTTAAAAACTCCAAAACCCTAGTTATAGGGTTACAAGTTCCTGTATAGGCCCTAGACCATTAAAAATTAAATATTTTGAGTTCTCTTACATTTAAAAATATAAAAACACATTCATAATGTCTGAATTAATGTTTTATAACCTCTAACATAAGTTGGATTCCTCATCTCAACCTTTTCACCCTCCAAACATTGAAGTCATAACTAACTCTACACTTCTTCCTAACTGTGTTTGGCTGAATAGGGTCTTAAGTGCCAAGTAAAAGGTTTATATTATTTCTTAAAATATAACAAGACCTTATCAAGGTCTTTTAAAAAAATATTTAAGTCTTCAAATTGATATTATTTATTTATTACCCCTCACAAACTCATATCATGCAGTCCACAAAATTCTGAGTCTATTTAATCACTGTCACAGACCTAAAAACCCTTATTTGCCTTGAATGCATTTCAATATATTAATATAGTTTTTAATATAATTATTTATTATTTTAATAATACATTAAACCCTAATAATAATACATTTTCATCATAAAATCCACACCAACCTACTGACTGAGTGTTTACACCAATTATGTGTTCTTTGATAGGCTAAATAAGGAATTGGGTTGCATATGACTATGTTATATTTGGTAGCTTGGATCCTCTCCAAGGAGTTTAAAAATTTCTAAGTAATATATAATCATTAAAATATTTCTTCCCATAACATATTTTTAACCAATGGTGATACACCTTCATAACTTATCATGAATTCTTGACATCTTGGAAATAGGATAAATACAGGGTGAAACAAGTTGTGAACTATTACTAATAAACCTAAAGGTTATTTTTGGAATTATTAAAAACTATTAAATCAATATGTGGGATTTATAATAATCTTCTTCCAATTTAATCTATTTTATAAGTAATTTATTTTAAGGTCTATTTATCCTCCTTTGTGCTTTGCACTCTCTTGACACTTAGACTGTGCCAATAACATGGTTTCATATAACAAGGTTTAGTTATTTATATATTGAGTACCTTAGCAATATAAAATTAAATATAACCCTTAATATAATATAACATATGGTTTCCATTTAAATATAAATTTCACATACTACCTTTCTATCTCAATGAGTAACCAACTGGGTTCCATCTCTTAACAGGGATACAACATATACAACACCTTAAATAGGGGTTTCATACTCAGTTTCTCATTTTCTATAAGGATTATTTACCATATAAAGATGAATATAAGTTATCACAAACATTAAAATTCTTGGAACATTCCAACCGAATAAGGTACATAAGTCAAAATTCATCTTCTTTCAATAATCATGTAGAAAACCTCTTCACATCCTCTATTTAAGGTAGAGTCCTACATCTATAGTAAATTTCACCATTATTCAATCTAACCTACAACAAAATATAAAATAAATAATGTTATGGAATCAACAGCCCTATAAATACATTACAATAATCTTGATATTTCCAAAAAAAATTCAAAACCATAAACACACAAAATTCTTTCCTACCATATTCTTTGAAATATCAAAATCCTTACAAAAGTTGGTATATTCATACCCTATCACATTAATTAAGGAGTTTCATATAGTATTTTTAATATTTAGGCCCTCCTCTCTATTATATAAGATCACATATCACTCCTCTACTCCAACCTCTCTCTCACACATTGACTTCTCCTTTTTATTGTATTTCAATGTAAGTTTACAAGCGCAGTTACAAAACCTAACTACCAAATTGGTAATCAAATGTAGGACTAGTGGGTGTCCATACAAAAAATGACTTCCATAATATATATTATAAACATATAACTTATAATTCCCCTTTAAAATACCTCTCTATAGTTCTAAACCCCACTTGACTCATCAAGACTTTTCAAACATGTCGATGACCCTTATAAGCACATTTGAATGCTTAAATTTTCAAAATAGTAGTTTTGGAGGGAAAACTCTAAACATATTCAAAACTGAAAATATGAATTATATGGACCCGATATGGACTCATACACATGAAATTTATCTTTAAATGTCTCTTAACACACACTAAAATTCAACATGGACCAACCTTAGTCCACTAATGACCAAAACTCAAAAATGGTGTTTCTTGTCTTAATGCTCCTGTATTAGACTCCCTAGGAGGGAGAAAAAATCAAACCTAGAAATTTCATCCTTTATTTCCAATTGATATATTTAGGGGCCTTAATGCTCATCATACTACTGGTTCATTGTTCTGGTTCCATTCTTCTTATCAAATGCTTGTTCTTCTTCTTCTTCTTCTTAGCCTTGTCTAATCTTTGTGTCCATTCATCCTCCACTTCCATGAGATCTACCACTACTGTAGTTTTGTGTTTAATATATATTTCAAAATTTCCCAATAACTTTAATCATATTCACACTCATCTTCAACGAGATTGTATACATTTGTCTTCCTCATGCTTGCTTCATGGCTTCTTTTCTCCTCAATCTCACATATGGCTTGCTTGTCTAGAGTGGCTTGCTTCTTGTTCATGATTTTATATTTGTCATGAGACTATATTTTCCTCTCATGATTTTAAATATCTTTAATTTTATTTTATATACCTTATTTTTATACCTCTTATTTCAACTTCTTCACTTTTGTATGCCTTTTCCCATCACTTTTCTCACTATGTAAGAGTAATTTCTTGTTCCACTCATCCTCTTAATGATAAATTGTTATGTGACAAATAGTTGGCCTCAACTATGAATTATTTTCAATTAAAAACTCATAATTATCTTTAACCATTATGTAACTCACCTTATTTTCCATTTCCCTATTTGTTTGCTTGCATGTTTGCATCCTTGTTTGCAAGAATTCTTGTGCATCTCTTTGTTTCTCCTCTCTTGAGTTTTATTGTAGTTTTTTTTTTAAAAAAATTTACATAATTTTATTCAAATATTTTTATATATTTTAATGTGCTAAACATGTACTCTAACATTCTCATCTCCTATTGCAACTTGGATACATCAATCTCTTCATATTCCTCATCAAAATTTGGTGTACATGGTCCTTCATTATCTTGGGCAGATTTTTGTTTGTATTATCCTTGGACTCCCTCATTTTTTATAGTCATATAAACACCCTATTGATGTAAATCATGTTTATTAATAACTCTTTGAGGTGATTTTTCCTTATCTAGACATGTTACACCCTCATCCAACAATGCAATAGTTCTCAAGTACAAGTTATCTTCTTCATTAGAGTTAACTTCAAATGAATCATCATAAACCACATTTTAAAACACATATTTCAAAAATTTACCTTCTCTTATGCACTCTTATTATTTTTTACATGGATGTACCTTACCTTCACATGCTTGGTTTGCTTGCACCATCTCTCTCTTTTGCTTTGTGAGCTTGTCATCTTCATTACTCTTCATGCTTGATTGTTGTACACTTGCATCTTTCATCTCTTGTGATATTTTCAAACTCTTTCTCACCCATTTATTTCCTTTAATATTTTTAGTATACCACTTTCCTTTCTTTGTGTCACTCTCATGTCTCATGCCTTGATCATCTATCTTACCAACTTAATATACTTTTACATTGTTCTTTTGTCTCCACTCTTTTTATTGCTTTCCATTCATGATTTTTATTTGTTTGACCTCTTATTCAGGTTCATCTCCTTCTTATATTCACTTTATTTTTTAATCCATTTAGTCCATACATATCCATGCCTATGTTCACTTTTTGTGGGATACAATCTATCCTTCTTCCTTTCAACCTACATACAATTCTTTTTATCTTCATTTATGCAATAAAAATCAACACTCAAACATTAATCTAACTCTATAGACAAATTTTTCAAGCTTATATCTTATTTTATGTCTTTTTGGGTGACCGTTATGTCTTCTTGGCATACCATCTCCTTGGTTTTAGCTGCTATGCCTGACAGTGCATCATAGATTTCCTCTTCCTCTTCATTTTTATCATGTAAAATATCTTAAATATCCAACACTTTAGTTCCTTCAAGAGGTTCTTTTCCTTTGTCATATTTTTTCCTTTTAATGTGTATCATTATTGACCCATTCTTCATCATATTTGAGGCCTCATGCTTGGCCTTCATAAACTTCTTATTTATACCTTCAAAAGTAATGTTAAAATACAAAACTAGAGACCATATAGTCTCCTTGAATGTCCTTGGAATGGACATTTTCCATCTTCTCTTATTATATTTATTATTTTGTGATCTCCTTGGCACTTCTCTCATCTTCTTGTTCTCTTCAATGAAAACTCTCTTCACAACTTATCTATCTTTTTTCTCACTTAGAAAAATCTCTCTTTCCTTGCCTCCTTTGGTTGCCTTTTATATCTTCTTCTCTTTCCTTAAGACACCTTTCTTGTGACTTGTTCTTCTCATGAGTGATTCTATTGGCCACTTCAACTTTATCTTCATACTCTAGGCACTCTATTGTCTTTATTTTCCTCTCATGATCTTCACCATGAGCTCTATCTTTTCAAATATCTTACCCAATTATTTTCTTGTCTCTGATACTTCCTTGTATATATCCATCTTCCCCATTCTTCTTTGTTTTATTGGTCTATTTAGACCTCCTCTTATCAAGTCTTTCAATTTTGGCTCTTAGACCTCTTGTGGGAATTTCCTCTTCTTCGGTCCTCTCTCTAGGATCTCCTCTTAACCTTCTTGACTCTCTTTTGGAGTCTCTCATCTTCCTCTTCTCTCTTGGAGCTTCAAAGCTCTCTTTTCCTCTCTATTTTATAGTATTCTCTTGACTAATTTATTGTCCTTATAAAAGTACTTTGGGGATATCTCTCTTCACTCTATCAATCTCCTTCTCTTCTTTACTAACCTCAATGGATCAAACATGCACTTTCTCTTCTCCCTTAACACCCTACAAGCTACTTCTCATGCATAGCTCATAGCATGCTATCTTTATATCAAATAAATAAAGTATAAATAAATCAAAACACAATTATTACCCAAGCATACTTTACTATCTCTAATACCAAAATGATATAGATCATTTGGGATAAGTATCATTAGTCATCAAATGATTCTTTATCCAACTAACCACTTGCATTAGATGATTTGGCCAATCAACATGCCAAATCTAGCTCAATCCTTCAATTGATTTTATATGGACTTAGGATTATTTTAAAATAATTCCCTATTTCATTAAAATATTAAAACATAAATAATTAGTCCTCCTTGATGACATCCATATTCATTAAATATTATGTACTAGGCACTCCTCTTCTTATTCTTGCTTTTATGCTTGTATTAGGTTTTCACCCTTTAGGTCTCTAGGACCAAAACAAGAAATAGGTATCAAGAATTAGATATTTTGTCATGAATTATAATAAATATTCATTTTAAATCTATGCAAATCTCCTTTTATCCCTATAACTCATTCTTCCTTTCTTTTCTACATATAAACATTATTTCCTTCTCACAAGGCTTGTAACCTTCCTCAAACCAATTTATATTTATCTAGTAATAAATATTATTTTATAAATGTCCAATCAATTTTATATATTAAATTTACCCTCTTTGAAGTTTTTGTAAAGTTTGAGGTCCTGAAACTACTTCCAACTATGACCTCCTTTGCAAACTACCCTTTGTTAAGGCCTAATTAGGCCTCTTGTCTTGACATAGTCAAAAATATCCATACAGATAGTACCTTAAAAATATCAAACCCACTTAAATACTTCAATAATATCATTTAGTAAAATATTAAAAGTTTTTATAATTTTCCAAGGACCCAAATTCTCTGAAACTCTAAAATCCTAGTTTTCATGTTACACATACCTACACAAGCTTGAGGCCATTGAAAATATAGTATTTTGAGTTATATTAAATTTAAAAAGACCAAAACACATTAATAAGTAATTAATTAATGTCTTATAACCTTTCCAATATTTTTTATTCCTCCTCTCAACCTTTTCACCCTCCAAACACCGAATTCTCAACTGACTGTATACTTCTTCCTGACTATGTTTGGTAGAATAGGGTCTTAAGTGCAATGTAAACGTTTTATAGTGTTTATTAAAATATATCAGGACCTTATCAAGTTCTATAAAAAAAATGTTTAACTCTTAAAATTTCTATTCCTTCTTTATTATCCCTTACAAATGCATATCACATAGTCCATTGAATTTTGAGTTTATTTAAGCACTTTGTCACAAACCTAAAAACCCTTATTTGCCTTGAATGCATTTAAATATCTTAATAGATTTTTTAATATCAATATTTATTCTATTACTAATCCCTTATACCTTAATATCAATCCATTTTCATTACATAATCCATGCCAACCTATTAGACTAAGTGTTTACACCAATTCTGAGTTCTTAGATAGGTCAAATAGAGAATTTAGTTGCTTATGACCATCTTATTTTTGGTATTTTGGATCCTCTCTATGGAGTTTACAAATTTTTTAGGAATATAGTCCAATTAAACTATTTATTCCCATAATATAATCATGTTAACCAACATGTGTTACAGCTTCACAACTTATCATGATTTCTTGACATCTTGCAAATAGGGTAACTACAAGGTATAACAAGTTGTGAACCATTATTAATCAACCTCAAGGATTTTTTTGGAATTTTTACAGAATATTCAATCCAAAATTGTTATTTATCATAATATTCTTCCACCTTAATTTAATATATAACTCATCTATATTAAGGTCCATTCATCCCCCTTGGTGCTTTGCACTCTCTTGACACTTAGCCTATGTCATTAACATGATTTCATACAATAGGATTTAGTTATTTATAGATTAAGTACCCTAAAAATATCAACTTACATACAAAACTTAATATCATCTAACATATAATTTCCATTTAAATATCAATTTCACATACTACCTTTCTATTTCAAGGAGTAACCAACTGGTTTCCATCTTTTAATAGGTATACAACATATACAACACCTTAAATAGGGGTTTCATACTCGGTTTCTTATTTTGTATAAGGATTATTTACCATCCAAATATTACTATAAGTTCTCACCAACATTAAAAGGAAGTGAAATAAGCCACAATGCATCTTATTTCATGAATCTTATAAAAAACCACTCCACATCATCTATTTAAGGTAGAGTCCTACATCCATAGTAACTTTCACCATTATTCAATCTAACATGTAACCAAATATAAAATAAATAGTTTCATGGTCTAAATGGCATTAAAAAGACATTACAATAAGCATGACATTTCTAAAGCTTGTTCAAAACCATAAACACATATAATTCTTTCTTGCCTTGTTCTTTGAGATATCAAAATCCTTACAAAAGTTGGTATATTCTAGACCCTATCACATTCATTGAGGAGTTTTATATAGTTTTTTTTCATCTTCAGACCCTCCTCTACACCAACCTCTCTCTCACATAATTACTTATCATTTGTTATTATTTTCAATATAGGTTTACAAAAGTAGTTACAAAACCTAACAACCAAATTGGTAATCTAATGTAGGACTAGTGGGTGTCTATACAAAACATGACTTCCATATTAGAGATTAGACACATATAACTTATAATTTCCCTTTAAAATACCTATCTATACTTATAAACCCCACTTGAATCATCAATACTTTTCAAGCATACCAATGACCCTTCTAAACACATTTGAATATTTGAATTTTCAAAATAATGGTTTGGAGGGAAAACTCCAAACATCTTCAAAACTCAAATAATGACTTCGAGGGACCCCATATGATCTCATACACATTAAATTGACCTTTAAAGGTCTCTTAACACACAATAACACCCACCATTTACCAACCTTAGTCCACTAATGACCAAAACTCAAAAATGGTGTGTCTTGCCTTGATGTTCCTGCATCACAAGCCTACCCATAAAATTAATAATTTTGATAGTCTTATTGACCTAAATCATAAAGATAATGTAGTAAATATGACTAATATGTGAAGAGTGGTTTATTTCATTTATTTTCATCCCATCCACACTCCTCAACTACCTCACACATTTCAAGTTATCCAAAACACTTCTCTAACTCACTTAATAGAGTTGGGGCAAGAAGACTATATATATTTTGATGAACCAGTTCCAGTACCTCCCTTAGATAACACTTCTCATACCATTTTTACCATTTCACCAATGATATTTAAACTTCCATCAATAATTATTATAATCTATCTCAAACCAAACATGCATGAACTACCCCATCTTCTCAAGATAATCAACAAACTTATCCCCTAATTAATCCTCCCACATTTATCAACATAAATTCCCATGCACTTTAGGTCCTTCTAAGGACCTCCTTGAGCACTATGAACCTATTTAAAAGTCCCCATATTGTTTATTATGAGCAGTATCCTATTACATATCTTACTAATCTCCAATCTCAAACTTATGTGGACCTATCTATGTCATCGTAATCATCTTAAGAAACTTTTGTTCAAAATGAACATCCATCATCCTTCCTTAGCAAGACATGAAGCCACCTTATCCATATCATAAGATAACATTTTATAATAGTGTGAAGAGATGTCCATACATGTTACTAAGAAAATGGACACTTTTCTTTCCCTCAAATTTCCCATTGCTTCTATCATCTTTTATGAGATTATTCTTCATGCTGATGATCTTCCTCTTTTTATCAATGTCCAAATTAGTGATATCCAAGTCAAGTGTGTCTTGATTGATGAGGTTATAGGTACCTATGTTTCCTCTCTAGATTTTATCAAAACCCTTGTATATTTTGAATGTAATATTAAGTCCATACATAGCACATGTCAAGGCTATGACTAAAGGAAAATTCCTCCTTTAGGTTTTGTGTGGCTCCCCATTACTATCCCACCTGCCACCATTCATGTGAAGGTGATGATTTTCAACTTTCCTCTATCCTATGACATTTTATTTTGTAGGCAATTGACTCATCTCAAGAGAGAAGTTTCCTCTTCCGCTTGTCAATGTGTCAAATTTCCTCACAATGGAGCTATCTATAGAATTCAAGGTGAAACTAATCCTTGGAATTTCAAACAATTTCAATAACATGGTGTATTCAAGATTCCTACCCTTGAACTTTTGCCAAACATTCCATTTTATGAATCTCAATGGTTTAACTTTCTTTTCAATTCTACCTAAGGTTACAATATTCTCCCCAAAATCATCAATAATATACCCCTCAACATCCTCAATTCTAATGATGATGAGGATAATGAGATCAATATCAAGATTAAAACCTTGGATCTCTCACCTCATCTCATCTTTTAGCTTCCTCCATCCTTTCAACCTTGTTATTGTCGACAACCTTATGTTGATATACCCATTATATTAACTAAGACTTAGCATTCCATTCACTATACCACATCAAATGATAAGTTCTTACCTATATATGTCATTGATCTTCATACACTTAATTATGATGATGGTTATACCTTGGATGATCTATTATTAGGAGGTCTTGCTCATGTTTGAGATGATGAAGTTGTTAATTATCATTCCTCTTTTCTTTAGTATTTAAGTATATATTCTATAATTACATCCTATATCATTCCTAATTTTAGCATTTTTCCTCTCGATTGTAGGGTAGATATGATATGCACACCTCTATCTTATAAATAACCTTGTAGGATTATGCTTATGGATCATGTTATGATTGGTCCCTATTTCTTTGATAGATACTACAACCCATATAATTGACTTATCCTTGAGATTTTTATGATTATCCTTCAACCTTTTATCCATACCACCACTCCCTCAGCTAAGCCTAGTTTGGATCATATTCCCACTCCCTCTATACCTGAGTCTCTTCTTATTCCCAATCCTATTAATCAGTCAGCCAAGCCTTGTCCATTCTATCCACCAGCCTTACCTTCTCTTAATGATGGTTTTCTCCCTTTATCTCAATTATTACTTTGCCCACAAAATAGGCTGATCAAGCATATTGTGATATCCATAAAGCTATCAATCATTAGACTAGAGACTATTCCCAATACAAGTCTTTCTTAACTTCCATTTCCACTCCTATAATTACACCTAAAAAGTATACTTACAAGCATATTTTTTACTTCCATGACACATATAATCATTCATATATGCATTTTTATAAGTTATGACAATATATCAAGACCTTACATCCCACCACTCCTTATCCTAAAGACAAGGCTATACCTCCCCCAAAATTGTTACATGAATATCTTCCTAAATATGGAGAGGTATATTGTCTATGGAACTAATGTGGCACACATCACACTGATCATTATCACATTATTCATTAGCATATTATGGATCACCTCCTAACCATTCTTTCACCTTCTATCCTTCCTCCCATAGGTTTCCCTTGTAATAAGGCTCCCCCTTTTTTCCCAATGGTTCCACCTCATATGGTTCTATCTCCACATATAAGTCCCTAACCTGTAGGCCTTCCCTCATCTATGGATCCCTCTTTAGTAGTGATTCATTTAACGGTATCACCTTCCACATTGGTGACCCCTTTATCTCTCATATAATCCACTCTAATGCATTCTCCTTAGTATCCCCTACATGATATCCCTCATCAACATGATCCTTTAGACTTTATTAAATTTATGTCGAGGAGGTTTGATAAGAAGTATTTTATCAACTTTTTTTGAAGATCGATGAGACTTTGGTTTTAGTTCGCATTCAACTTCATAGAGACTTATCAAATGTTATGGATCATGTATGTGAATAAATATATCAGTACTTATGAACATAAACATGGTTTTCTTATATTTATTTCCTCATTTTGATTTAACATGTGCTCCAACATTACATTTATCTATTTTATATCATTTGAAATTTTGTCAAATTCTTATCTATCTTATGTGGTGACTTTTGTTTCAAATTACATGTTGTTTATGATGCCATTATTCTTCTGATGTTCTCTCATGGATTCTTTTTCATAATTACTTACTTGGTCTTCTTGAGTTTTTTTCTATGATTCACTTATTCTTTTTCATGATTATTTTCTATCTTATCTCTATAAACATGGATAATTATTTTTGTGATTGGGTTATAGAATATTTACTCCCTTTATTCATTCCTCATTTACCATGTGATTAGTTAGTAAACAATTTATCTTATTGGGATATCTTTTTACTGGTCAACATTGGATCTCCTCACCATCTTGGCCCTTTAGGCTCTCATTAGGTCTCTCAGAGATCTATTTTTGTAAAAATAGCAAATAATAGAAAATGAATTCCATTTCACCCTATTTATATTTATTATTCATAATTATTTACCCTTTAAATATTTACCATAAAATTCCTTATTTTTATCATTTCTTTGTTTATACTAACTCTTTTTTCAAAACATAAAAATTTATGGAATACTGATATCGTAGAGAATCTTTCTAACTATTATATTCATAGGTTGCAAAAAATTTGATTTTTCTCTCTTTTGCACTAATATCTACAAGTTTACCTAATGTTATTCACATTGAACACCTTCACATATATAACATCTTCTTATTTATCTACAAGACTAAGGTAAGTAAAGGTATGTGTTTTTTTATTATTTCCTTTAAATAATATTATTTTTTCCTTACTACACTTTATTTAGCATCAATATTATGTGCCATCATGATATTTTACCAAAGCACCATCCCTTATTCACTTACATGACATGTGATGATATACACATAATATTTTCAAACATTTATTGATTATTAATGCTCATTGTCTTGAAAGAACCCATCGAGTCTCAATCTCTATGAGTTCACACCTTAAATGGTGCACTCGGAAAGTAGTGTGAAGACCGTTGGTGCTTCATAGGATTGTTATCCCTTTTTCCACTTCTTATCTACACACTTGTCTCCTAAAAACAATTCCCCTAATCTTTGTCTCCTCTTTTGTACACTCCTCTAGTATTTTACCACCTTCATTAGCCATGTTTCTAATCTAAGACCCCTTTTGATATTTTACATGACTATGTCAGCTATGTAAACCATCTACTGTCATTAAAAAAACTTATTAAGGGTCTAGGTCAGCCCCTAACCGACCTATCCATGACCTAGTGAGTTTTTATCATTTAAAATACTAGGTCAACTGGGTTGACCTTGTCAGCCAAGAGTTTTCAAAGGGTTTAGGGTGAGATCCACCTATATAAACACAATAATTTCTCAATTTGTAATAGAATAAATGAATAAGTAAGATATATTATCCATCTGCTTATCCACCATTCTACTTGAAGATCAAACTTAGGGTTTCATATTTTCTTTAGAGATATAGATCTTATCTTATGGAGAATCCTTTTAGATGCATTGATAGGTTATGTAGCCTAGAGATGATTTATCCTTGTTATCCATACATACCCAAAAAACATATTATTTATCACCTTAGCTAAGGAAGAGATTGATGTTCGATGGGTTCATATTCAAAGGTAAGTATTCCTAACTTTGTTCATCCTTTGTAAGAGTAGATAGATATGCATTTGTACTTCTCTTACATGCATTAGGATTCCATATAAATTTGTGTGAGTATATATATTCTATACATGTTTACTCTTATTTCTTATTACCTCTACTTTGTGCCACAATATTTGGTGATCACTAGATTAGATTGTTATTTTACTTATTATTAGTATAGTGTATATGAAAACGTAGGGCTTAGTTAGGGTTATTTCATAGTTTTGCTTGAATAGAGGCTTTGAAACCCTCCCTAGTGATATTATTATGGTAAGATATCCCTTAATTATTTCTAGCATATCCATATTGGTCATGTCCCCAATTATGTAATGTATCATGAATCAGAACTGTAAGTAGGATCTATTTTCTTTGAGTTAGGATTGATTTATAGATCCGATGCATTTCTAATTATATACACTACCCATGGTCTATTATATTAATGATTATTTATTATTGTCCATTTTTAAAATTTATGTTGAGTGGTGATATATCACTGATTATTTGTTAGGAATTTATCCTCTATAGATCAATTTAGATTGTCTGTCAGTTTACTTTTATTTTAGAGTAAGGATTTATTGGTGTCATGTTTTTGGATAGTGGGCTCTTTATTGCATTCCAAGATAAATTTTGATCTCCAGTATCTATAATATATTCTCTATGGTAATTCATAGCTCCACTCAAAATCCTTTACTTTTATATATATGTATGTCTATGTATACATATACAAACATATATATATATATATATATATATATATATATATATACATACATACATACATACATACATACATACATACATACATGTGTGTATGTATTTATGTATATACAAACATATATGTATTTATTTATAGATATGTACATACATGTATGTGTATGTATGTATGTATATATACATATATGTCTATATATATGTATATATATACATACATACATGTATCTATGTGTGTGTGTGTGTATACACACACACACACATATAGATACATGTATGTATGTATATATATACATATATATAGACATATATGTATATATACATACATACATACACATACATGTGTGTGTATATATATATATACATACATATATACATATGTGTATGTATTTATGTATATACAAACATATATGTATTTATTTATAGATATGTACATACATGTATGTATATATGTATATATACATATATGTCTATATATATGTATATATATACATACATACATGTATCTATGTGTCTGTGTGTGTGTGTGTATATATATACATACATATATGTGTATACACACACATACATATATGTATATTATATGTGTGTGTGTGTGTGTGTGTGTACATACATATATGTGTATACACACACATACATATATGTATATTATATATATGTGTGTGTGTGTGTGTGTATACATACATATATGTGTATACACACACATACAGATGTAGGTATCTATAACTACACACACACACACACACACACACACACACACACACACACACAGACACATATATATGTATGTATGTATGTATGTATGTATGTATGTATATATATATATTTATATATATGTGTGTGTGTATATATATATATATGTATATACATATATATATACATACATACACACACACACACACACACACACACAGATATATATATATATATATATATATATATATATATATATATGTATGTATGTATGTATGTATGTATGTATATGTATACATACATAAGTATATGTATATGTATGTATGTATCTATATATCTATCTATTTATATATACATATTATAGACAATATTTTGTGATTATATATCACCTCAATTTTGTACAATTGGAAAACTTAGAACTTGATTGTTCCTCTCAATTCTTTACCTTTATTGCTTATGCAAAACCCATATATGATCTATCTTTTTACCCCTCGGCCTATTTTTTTTAGTCTGACCATTATTATGTTGATGATCCATGTCATATATCTCTATTATAATACTTAAAATGTACCCATCTTCTATATCTACAAGTTTTAAACCTATACCTATTTTCCTACTCCCTAGACACTAATGTTTGGGATTGACAGTAGCATCAACGTTATTGTCTTGCCTTGACAGAAGTGTCTAGTGCACTAAAGTCATCCAATTTGAAAATGAAATGCATCATAATGGTTGGCCTAAGTGATTTCATGTGATTTATTACTCCAAATTGGTTGATATAAATACAAGATCAACCCTCATTCATTCCTCACCTAACAATCTAGAAAAATACCAAAGAGACTAAGGCAACTTACAAAAATCACTCTATCAAGCATTTAATTGAAAAAAGCTTCCTTATCTCTATATCAGTCATAGGGATAACACATATACAAGTTTAAAGTATTAAAGGATCACTCTAAGATCTTGGTTTACCAAGTTACAAGAGATAGGTCACTATTATACTTGCTTTGCACATATTATATGATTCACACATAATCCAACAGATAGGGGAAAACTACATCAGTTTGAGGCCTATTTGGAGTATTGGATATATATGCAATAGCATCTAAAAATAGGGTATTTTATGTAATCTCAACACCATGTGCCTACTAGCCCATTTTCCCTTAAGGTCACTATGAGGATGGAGAACTAGGGTTTACTATTTCACAAGGAATGATAGTCTATGACTTAGATTTGAATTCACTATAGTGAAGGTAAATAAAAACCTATAAGTATCCATGTGGTCGCATCATGTTCTGGTAATTATTATATATATGACACTAATTTTGAATCTAAATAATAGCATTGACACAAGCATCCCAAGATGACATTATTTCTAAAGATCCACAAGCATCAAAGCTAAAATCTAATGACTACTCTAGAATCTCCTTCTAGCCTACTTTCTACTTATTATAGATCTAGAACATCATTAGTATCATAAAAATCTAATTACTTCACTTCTAGGTCATTTATGTATATAACATAATTATACTTTTATATTTGGACTACTTAGCATAATAAATTGACTACATGCTTATATCTAAGTTTTGCATCTAATTATTTTGCTATAAATCTGATAATCATTTTTGTGTCATTTTATTTATATATACCCCTTTATTAGTAATCTAAGGGTAAATCCAAGTACCTAAACTTTTATTTTAGTGTTAAACATTTGGTGAACCTGATCTTTGAACATCAAACCATAAGACATTTAAGTTTTTTTAATTTTTTCTATTGTTGATCCATAAATTGATAGAAGTTTTTAAATCATGTTTGAAATGGATTGTTATATTAATTATTTCATGGTCTAATAACCTATATTGGTTCCTAATTGTTATATCTCATGATTTATTAGATCATTCCAATCTATAATGGATTTAAAACCTAGATTTTTGCAGGCTCCTCCTTATTCTAATGTTTATAGTAAGATGGTTTTAAATAACATGCAACAATTGATCTTTATTCAAAATTCCCTTTACAATTCCAAAAATCCATAATCTATGGGATATGAAATTATTGAATAATTGAGCAATACACATACAAAAATTTTAATCCTTGAGCTCCGTAAGCAATCTAATGTCTATAAGGATATCTTATATGAGGTGTTGCATGAGACACAAGTTCTAAGTGATATTTAACATGTGTATTTTGTAGATATTGTGAAAGATATCAATAGGTATAACAAACTCACTACCTTAGATCTAATGTATTTTCCATCCAAAGATATTGTTGACCAAAATTTAATTTTATGCATACAAGTGACAATATAAAGTAAATGTATCAAAAAAATTCTCATTAATAATGGATCAAACCGAAAAATTTATAGCATACAATTAATAACCACCATGGGTGTTGACACAAATATTATTCAAAAAACTGTTATGTAAATAAAAAGGTTTGATATTTTATAAAGCCCTCTGACTCATCAAATTACATTAAATATTACCATAGGTTCACATACATTTTACACTTTATGCTAAGTTATGCCAAATGATTTGAACTATTGTCATGCATATTTTTTTATATAAAATATATAGACATGTAAACTACTAATTCATGTGAAACTAGACCATAAACATGAGTAGATATACACTAAACATTTTTCAAACAAACTACTATATTTATTTTAACATTTTCATACCACTAGCTAAGCGATCAGAATGCTCCATCTATTGGGTAAAATTATAAATAATTTTTTCATTTTCTTATGACCTAAGTTACTATGTTATGATGTTGATACAATAATTAAATTCATCCTAGGATAATGTTCATATAGTTAGGCACTATGTGATTTCTTCAGGGTTGCTCAAGTCTAACTCATCAAGGAATCATGGTTGTGCCACTTGTCATAATTATAGAACCTTAGGTCCATCATTGATTACCCAATTTACTAATATTTTATTTTTATGGATTCTTCCACTTATCATTTCCTTAGGAATTTAAGATTATGGAAGAATTGTGACATTAGCCCTAATTGCTTAATCTATCTGAGTTTCTAAGCTCTAAGACATTACCACTTGGTATATCCTTAGGCTCTTGATATCTCAAAAGCTTTAGGCGAATAGAATTAATGGATCATACCGAAAATGGTTTCAATATCCATAATTATACCACTCCATATCTCTACATGACACTAGTAGTATTAGGGATTCAAACTGCCCTTCTAATACTCTAAGATACCAGGATAATGGCACATGACATCATCTAGCCAAACCTTTTGAATGAATCAAAAATAGAATAAGGAATGTTGAGAAGTGTTGTAATTAATATCAAGGATTGATTAATGTCAAGTATGATTTCATTTATTTCAAAATGCATCTGGTGAAAATGTATGGTGAGTGGTCTTTGAGGCATGAGCTTGTGTGTTGGATATGACGTTGAAGGTAACCTACAAGGGATAATTTGAAGGAAACTTAATGTCTCTTATATTGGTTTATATAAATATTATTTTATTCACATGATCAAACTATCTTATATGTGTTTTTTTTATATTATTGAGGTAAGCATGCTTGAGTACTAGTTCTTGAGTACAAGATGTCTTGAGAAGCCTAGTCTAGACCCTGTGAGAAGGTGTGCTTAGTGAAGTTTGGTTAAGTAAGTAATAAAAATATTATGAGAGGTATTTTGAAATTATATGATCATGTAAATAAATTTTATATACTTTCACAAGTGTTTCAAATATATGTCATGTTTCAAGTGCATAAGAATCCTAGTTATGGCACTAGTCATGGCATAAAGAGACTTAGTGAGAAGGTATGGGTATGATGGCTTACTTAGATGAATTCACATAGGCATGAATGATTATATTATATTTTTGTAACATGTATATTACATTTTTTATCAATAATGATAGTCTTATGGTAAGCTTACATGGATAGGACATACAGACCTAGTCTGTACTTAGACCACTTCTAGAGCCTACTTGGCCTAATGAGGCATTATGATTTGTTGTCAAGACACATAAAAAATGTATGTCACTAATTAATTATTATATATGTTTTTTATTATGTTAAATATGTGGATATTTATTTTAAAGAGGTATGAAGGTCATTTTCAAGGCCTAATGTGGTTTATAAGTCAAGGTCTAAGTAATCAAAGAGAGAGAATATGGCCTAATGATTTAGGAATTCCTATTTCCGGATAGGTGAGTGTTTTCATAAGTATGATATGTTTTTTAAAGCATGTTCACATTTTTTTAGGTCATTATTTGTAATAAAAGGCATGAAAATTGATTTTGAGGTCTCTCGAGTACATAAAATGAAGGCATGTAAAACTGAGAAGAATTTTTAGGTGTTCATTGGCACATGTAAACTTTACATGGGAAATTTATACATTAATGATATATGGGGAAGGGTCATATCTCAAATTTAAAGGTATTATTTTTTTTAATTAAGGGATAAACTTTATGAACCATTACTAATAGTGGAAGATTGTTTAAACCCTCAAATAACCTTAATAGTGAGCTAAGATGAAAGAAGTTGTTATAAAGTTATAAGAATGGATTGGTATGGATATTTTAGTGATCATATATTATATTAAGCTCTCCTAATAATATCCATGTGTTATTAATTCTTTAGGTGAGTGAGAGGACCCTTTAAGAAAGGCCTTGTTTCTTAGAGATTTATTGTAGCAGTCAAAATTGACCAAGACAAAGTTTCTAAATATATATATATATATATATATGTATATATATATGTATATATATATATATGTATATATATATGTATATATATATGTATGTATATATATATGTATATATATATGTATATATATATATATATATGTATATATATATGTATATATATATATATATGTATATATATATGTATATATATATGTATATGTATATATATATGTATATATATATATATATATGTATATATATATGTATATATATATATGTATATATATATATGTATATATGTATATATATATATATATATGTATATATATATATATGTATATATATATATGTATATATATATATATATGTATACATATATGTATATATATATATATATGTATATATATATATGTATATATACATATATACATATATATACATATATACATATATACATATATATATATATATATATATCTGTGTATGTATATATATGTATATATGTATATATACATATATATATATACATCTATATATATGTATATATACATATACATATATATATATATATACATATACATATATATATATATATATATATATATATATATATACATATATATATGTATGTATATCTATATATATGTACACACACACACATATATATACATATATATATACAAGATTTTTTAAGCATATTGGAGTATATTGAGTGTAATCGAATAAAATAGTACATTGGTGAGTAGAATAAGGTCCTGTATACCATCAAAGGAGTTTATAGGTTATATTATGAATATTTTATAGAGTTTACATGTATTATAATCAAGTTCATATGACCTAGTTAGCCTTAATAGGACCTAGATGACTGAAGAAGCCTATAAGGCATTTCAAGAGGGATAGAAGAGAGAGAATAACAAAAGAAGGTTTTCATCATTATTTGGTTGAGTAATAAGGTGTCTTGAATGTAATCAAAGAAATTAGGTGGCTGATTTTATGCTGAGTCATCTAGGGGGTGGTTCCTCATTTCAATTTGGTGCTTCATAAATCCTAGTTGAGTTGGTGCTTATCTAGTTGGGGTTGGTGTTGCATGTAAATTTGGTGCTACACTAAATTTGGTGTTTATCTTATAGGACTATAGTCTATTTGACAATATTAGTGGTTTTTACTCCCCTTGATATTTTCCCACTTATGTTATGTGTTATTATTTTTCATGCTTATATGGATAGGTGTTTATGATTGATAAATCTATTTGTTTGCTTGAATGAGTCATGATTACTTAAGTATAATTGATAATTAAAGTTTTGAAGACTGATTGGTGTAGGAGCATCAAGCTAAAGAACATCATTTTTGAAATATTATCATAATTAGTCAAACATTGGTAAAATTTGATGTCAATGAGTGTAAGGGACCTTATTATATCCATTTAGGTCCTTGGAGTCAATTTTGAGTCATAGAGGTGTGTTATATGACTTCTAGGTATTTTCCCTCCAAAATAGGGAATTTGAAAATTCAAATTTTGTAACTAAGGATAGGAAGACAAAATTCATGGTTTAAAGTGGATAGGTGAATGAATTTATCTAAGGAGTCATTTCAAGCATATGTTGAAGGTTTAATTCACTGAGGTGATAGTTATTAAGAATCAAATAGAATAAAGGGACTCTAAAACCTCACATTGAGGGAGTGATGGAAAAGAATTTGGTGTAACTACAAACAAAGATTCTATGTTGGATTTAGTGATAAAAAATAATTTTTAGATGTAATATGGTGTATAGGAGAGAGATATCCAAGAAATGAAAAGGAGAGGAATCTTGAAAATGTGACTGAAAAGCAAAAATCCTCAAGAAAGATCTCAAGTCCATGAATGGATTGTTATGTAACAGGGAATAACATAGTGACTAAACCAAATGTGTCTTGATGTACATTTCCATTAAATATTTGTGGTTGAAAAAATTTATTATTATCTTGGTTAAATACTTGAGAGAATGTCTATTTGGTTCCTGTGTGAAGATACAGGTGGGTGATTGGTTGTTGATAGCAGGCAAGAAATGAATGGAGGGTAACTAATTAGTCTTTTTGTAGGTCAGTGAACATAAATTTATCATGATATATATATATATATATATATATATATATATATATATATATATATAAACACACACGCACACACGCACGCATGCACACACACACACACACACACACACACACACACACACACACACACACACACACACACACACACACACACACACACACACACACACACACACACACACACACACACACACACACACACACACACACACACACACACACAAATTATGGATACATTAAGTTGGTGGAAATATCCTAAGAAAATGGATAAAACTAAGGTAAAGAACCTATCTTGAAATTCTATATACACTCATGATAGTGTAAGGGTATAGAATAAATTTATTATTTCTTAGATTTTAGAAAAAAATAATATTATTAGTAATTATTTTTATATGAATATATGTTTTAAGGTAAATTAATTAATTATTGGAACATAGTTTTATATACCCTCATTGTTCAAATAGTGTGTTGTTCATTTACAATTGATAGCCATGTTTTCATAGTCTAAAAGAAACCCTTATTTTACATGATCATTGTCAAGATACCCAAGAATATTTTAAGGTGAATGTTGGAACTTGAGTTTATAAGTAATGGTAAAAATTTTAGATGAGTAAAAACTAAAATAAAACCTTATAATCATTTCTTAAATTGGTTGTTCAACACAGACCCCTAAATTCTTAACACAGTCAGGGCGATAAGGAAGAGATATGAATAAATGGAATTGAATGAGCTTTGTGTTAATTAATGTTATCATGATTTATATGTGTACCAACATCTTAATAATCTATGTAATTTTTTTAAAAGTTCATTGAGTAGAATGAGCTTTCAAACCCCCTTATAGTCATTGGAAAATGTATACAGTCCATTATATTTGAGTAGTTTTAAGAATTATAAGAATTTAATAAGGTAATAAACTTGGTTTTAAATGTATAAGAGGTTAATACATACATAATAAATTTTATTTGAGCCTTTTAATCAACTTAAAACTCAATTTTTATATTTTCTTAGGCTCTCAGGCCTGTAAAGGGTATGAAAACCTTAGAATTAGGGTTTGGGGGTTAGAATGAGTTTTAACAATATAAATTTGGTAAAATTTTGCAATATTTATATATTCAAGGTTATCTAAGTGCATAAACTATTTTCATACTTATATGGGCTCTATAGTATGTATTTTGAGTACTATGTTGTGCATGAGGGCTTCTAAGACATAGTTGGTGAAAGACCAAAGAAGGAAAAGTGAAATGAATGGATAATAAGAGTTAAATAATGGTTGTATAATATGAATGAGGTAAAATTTTATACAAAAATATAATTTTTTTGGATTATTTATCTTTATATTACTTAGGCTAAGGATATTTGTTAGTTTCAAGGGGTAATTGAGGGGTAGCTTAAAGAAGCAAGTGTGTAATGCCATGGGAATTATGCCAAAAGGGAAAGGTGTGAGATTTATGGACCAAAAGTGTCCTTTAATATGTAATAATATTATTGAAAAGTTTCTCAATTTCCCCTAACAAGGAGAAATGTCAAAAAAAGGTTATAAGCCTTGTGGAAGACATTGTGAGCTCCAAGCAAAGGAATTGAATGATGAGGTTAGTATAAGGAATTATAAGGGGTAGAAAAGGTATAAAAATATTATAATTTTTTTTTTTGGGAAAATATTGACCTTTTGAATCTTATATTAAAAATTGACATTTGAGACCAAAGCTAAGATACCTAGTGAAAGCTAGTATAGTCATATGGTGGACTTCTGAATGGAATACTTGTATGAGGTAGGTAATGAGTTATGAATCATATATAAGAAGTTAAAAATATCAATAAATTAATTTAATATTACAAGGAACAAGTTCTTATACAAATAGACTATTAAAATCCCAAGGAATAGGAAAGGTTGTACTAGAGATGGAATATTGGAGACTAAATCAAGCAAATCATTATGAATAGTTGGGTTTAACATAATATGGTTATCTTTATGAGGAATTATCCCCATCATTATACATAATTTGGTATAATATCAAGGTATGTATGGAAGATAACACCTTGTAGGGTAGTGATGGAGAATAAGATTATAGGTATAATCCATTGAGGTTAGTATACATGTATATAAGTTTAAGTAAATATAAATTAAATATGTAATGTCCTTTTAGAAGATATTCAATAAAATACTATAAAAGATAGATAGGAAAGGAGAGCATTGAATCTCTAGGAGAGGAGGGAAGATAAAAAAAAAAAAAAAAAAAAAAACTCTAAAAGAAAGTCAAGGAGGACAAGAGATATCCTAAATATATGACTCGAATAAGATTAAAGGACTAAAAAATTTATAAAATTCAAGGTTGATACACTTTCTAAGAGGAAGGTCTAGATAGGCCTAGAAAACAAAGATGAATGGATGAGATAGATATAGAAATAGAAATATAAGACATAAGAAGAGAATTTGGGAAAGGTATAGAGAGGATATATCTCATGATGAACATCTTAAGGAACAATAAATCGAATTGATAGGCTGGAATTTGATAAGAAAGTCAAAGTGGCTACTAGAGTCACTTGTGAGAAGAAGGCACAAAATGATTGTCTTGAAAGATGAGAAGAAGAAAGAGACAGAAGCCCAAATAGGCATGAGAAGAGATATCTTGCCAAGTGATAAAAAATAAGTAGATATAAAGAAGAGGGTTATCATTTAATATAAAAATTAGAAGATATAAGTGCCAAGAAGAGCACATGAGGGTGAAAACAAGAAGATATGGATAATGTCTATGACAAAGACATTAAAAGAGACTATGTGGTCTCTCATTTTATATGGTAACATTGATTTTATGTTTTTGTTTTTAATTATGAAGAATAAATTTTATAATTCCAAGCATGAGGCCACAAATTTAATGAATAATAGGTCAAGAATACTACCCATCAAGTGGTAGAGGCAGACAAAGAGAAAGAACCTCTTAAAGGAGACAAAGTGAAGGAGATTGAAAACATTCCACATGTAAAAGATGAAGAGAAAGAGGATTTGAAGATGTTGGAACAAATTTTCAGTCCATAAAATATGATACAAATAGGTGAGGTACATTAGGTAAAGATCAAGGAGGAACTTGAATAAAACTCAAAGGAGGAGCAACAAAAGAAATCATAAAGAGTTGTGCACACAAAGCCACAAGCAAGAAAGAAAATGTAGTATGAAGAATCCAACAAGGTGAGATATTAATTTTGGAAAGATAAATATGAGTTTAAAATTGATAAAAATTCATATGGGAGACCAAAGGTTGATCAAATCATAGTGTACTGTGGTGAGAAAGAAAGGAATGAGAAGTTGTTCTTGCATAGTGAACAAGATGAGATGAAAGAGAATAGAAAATTAAAGTAATTTGAAGTAGAAGTATAAAAAGTTAAAATTATGAAACAAATTAGAAAGTTTGATATGCGTGAGATAAAATTATATCCTAATGAAAAATATGATAGCATGAAGGAGTAGAAATCACAAAAAAGGCGAGAATCAAGCAATATTCGTGAGGAAATAAGTTATCAAACAAGCATGAGGAAGATAAATGCATAAAATTTGATCAAATATAAATATGATAAGATTAAATATGAAATATAATAGGTGTAAGAGTCTACAGTAGTTGGAACACTTCATGGAATTAGAGGATGTATGGACAAGAAAGCTACACAAAGCCAAGAAGAAGAAGCGCAAGAGTTTGTCAAGCAAGAAGGAACTAGGAATGAAGGAAAATAGTCAAGAAAGAATGAAGGAATCTAAAAATATAAATGGGAAGGAAATAAAGAAATATGGAAACTCAAGTTTTCTCCATTCTGGGGAGTATGATGCAGGCACATCAAGCTGAAAAACATCATTTTTGAAATATTGTCATAACTAGTCAAATATTGGTCAAATTTTATGTCAATGAGTGTAAGGGATATTATTATGTCCATTTAGGTCCTTGGATTACATTTTGAGTTATAGAGGTGTGTTATAGGACTTTAAGGTGTTTTCCCTTAGAAATAAGGAATTTAAAAATCCAAATGTTATAACTAAGGATAGGAGGACCAAATGCATTGTTTGAAGTGGATAGGTTAATGAATTTATTTAAGGAGTCATGTTAATAATATGTTTAAGTTTTAACTAACTAGGGTTATACTCACAAATAATAAAATAAAATAAAGGGAATCTAAAACATCTAGTTGGGGGAGTGATGGAAAAGAAGTTGGTGTAACTACCAACCAAGAATCTACATTAGATTTAGTGAGAAAAAGTCATTTTTAGAAATTAGATGGCATAGAGGAGAGAGATATCCCATAAAGGAAGAGAATATGAAGACTAAAATTTTTAATTTAAATTAAATGTCCTCAATAAGGATTCGAGTCCATGGAAAGAATGTGTTATAACATATAATGAGGTTTTGAATAAATCAAAATGATTGGATATATGTATTATCCTTTCAGCATGTATGATTGAACTAGTTTATTATTGCATTTAATATATCCTTAAGTCCATGAATGTATTCATATTATTTTTAATTTGTAGGTGTGATTAAGTTTGTAGTTTGATCAAGTGGGATGTGGGTTATAAGCAAAAAAGAAAGGGAAAAGAATTGACAAGATTGGTAAATATGGATGAAAGAATTTGTTATGTTCATTAATCCATGGTTGATGTTATAGGTAATACAACATGTAGGATTAATTTTGTAATAACTCCAAGTGGGAAGTATTCTTGTGAAATCATTATTTGTATTAACCTTGTTGTGCATAAGACAGTCTCTAAGAGATGTTGATTCTCTATATCAAGTTTACATTATGTTGTGAGAATTGATTTGCCTTACCTTAGTCCAAGGTTCATGATGTAAGGTTCAATATTAATATTGTATTGGAAAACAAGTAATAGTTTCTTTTCTCAATTAGTTAAAGAAATGGGACCCTATTTCATAAGGACCATGTTATATATAGTTCATGTCAAATAAGAGATTTATATGATTCAATGTGCATGAACCTCCAATTAGGAAATTTGAAATATTATCTATAAATACATGTTATTGGAGTCAAAAATTAGGATTAAAATACAATAGGTTGATAAAATTATAATAGGTAATGCCCATGAAAGATAACCCTGTGCATGTAATCCAAACCTTGTGTGTATGATAAGAAGGAATGAAGTTATGGTGTGGAAGGAAGAAAGAAGGTTGTCTATATAATTATTTATATGGAAAAGGGGAAAAAATATAGACAAATACCATTAAATATTTAAGATTACTTTGGTGGAAGATCTTGTCAATAAACTTAATATGGTTCCACTTAGCATGCCCTTATTTTCATAATATGTAGACAAAGGGGTGAGAAAGATCATCGTAAAGTGGATGGAGTTGATTTTCAAGTTATTTTTATATTTTAAAAGGTAAATTAACCTTATGGAATGGCCAAGGCATCATTTATAAGGTATTTAAGGAGAATTCTTCATTTGAAACCATGCACAATCATAAAAGTATGCATAATTGACTGTATATTTATTATTTTGAGAAAGTTATAGATGGAATAAAGACTCTATATTATTAGATAAGTTTATTTGGGTTATATTATAACCTATTAAGATTATTTGGGATCTTTAAATGATATAAATATCCATATATTGAATTTTTAAGGCTCTGTACCCTATATGCCTGCAAGAAACCCTAGAACTAGTATTTGGGTCATTTTGGGAGTTGTAACTGTCAAAAAAATATAAAACCTTGTAATCCTATTCTCATAAATTTTTTTAAGGTGATTAAATTTGTTTGTAACTGAAATATTATGTTCTATATATACTATGAGGACTGTGTCATGAAGAGAGGGTTAAATGTGCCTAAAATAGGGGTTATTGCTTAAGGAAGTGTTAGATAGATAAGGAGTTGGTTCCTAAAACTCCATGGGAGGTTGAACAGTGATATATGGTGGCATAAATTTCCAATATTTCTTAAATAAAGATGACATATTGAACAAACAAAGAAAAAAGGCTAAAGAAAAGGCTACAAGCATAGAGTAAGCATTGTGTGTGGAATACAAAGGTAAGGAGTAACTCATCGGTTGTATAAGGTTAAATAAGGTATAATAAGACCATTTGGAATACTTTATGAAATAATATTTATTCTTATAAGTCTAAATCAATATTTGGTATTTGACACCTAAGGGATGATTACCTAGTAAAAGCATAAGGGCAAGTTTGTTAAAGGAATGAATTGCAAAGGTTAAAAAAATGCAAGTGAATATCATGAAGGTGATTTGATGTCATAAATTAGTGATAAAAATATTATAATAATTATGTAAAATTTAAATAAACTAATAAGGATAGTGATTAAGCTATAGAAACAACATTGAAGTTAGAGAAAGACAAGATAAGCATGACATGTTAAGATGGATGTTTTTAAAGACAAATGACAAATGTTGATGTTTTGTAAGCTTATCCCTAATACCTATGCATCACTGATTTCACCCCCCACCCCAATCATTTTTTTTCCAATATTTGGTATCATAGAATGTCCTTTGAAGTAGGTCTAATAGCCTAAAAGAGATCCTAGAAACAAGGATGACTAGTCAGCAAACTCAAGATTGTTTCTTTACCAATAAGGATCCATTATTTAATGGGACTAATTAAGTTTTTTGGATCATAATAATGAGTACATACCTAATTTAAATGATCCATGACATATGGTAGTGAGTTTTTGATGGATACACTCCACCTCCTACACCACTAACTAATGTAATAGAAAAAAAAAAGTGAGAGTAATTCTAAGGCAATGGATGCCATTATATGTGGGATATCAGAGGTAGAACTTTTTAAGGTGATGCAATGTGAGTCAACCAAAGTGATATGGGACAAATTTAATATTATAAATGAAGAAGACAATAAGGTGAATATGGCCAAGTTTTAGATGCATCGGAGATAGTTTGGAAGTTTGAAGATGAAACTATTGCATCTTACCTATTTAAGGTTAATGAAGTTATCAATGTCATAAGAAGATTGGGAGAATTGAAAGAGTCTACCATTGTTCAAAATGTTTTGAGATATCTAACTCATAAGCTTGACTCTAAGGTGTTGATAATAAAAGAAACGCAAGATTTAGACAAGATAGAGATGGATGGGCTTCATTGTAATTTGATTGCCTATGAGATGAAAACAAATGAAGGAAGACCTCCAAAGAAGGAAACAAATTTAAAATTTGAGAAGAAGTAAAAAGCTAATAATTTCAAGGATTATGTATGTTCATATGTTGATGATGATGAACTAATAGCCATGTTTTCTAGGAAGTTGAGGTTTGGATCTAGTAAGTATTAGGGTATGTTTCCCTTCAAATGTTTCAATTATGGTAAGATTGGTCACTTTGAATCTATGTGTCCTAACAAGGATAAGGTTGAGCATCATGAATAAAATTATGGCCATCATGGAGATGATAAGAAGCTCTATAAGCCTAAAAAAACAAGAATGATTTTAGGAAGTATGAAGGTAAGAAATCATCATTCAAGAACAAGAGAAGTTTCTATACCAAAGAAGATAACTCAGCTGATGTAAGTGAAAAAAGGACATTTGATAGTCATGAATGCATTATACAACATGAAAATGACAATAAAGAAACCTTATTCATGGTTATAGAAATAGATAATGAGGGTTACTCAAATTGGTAAGGTCTTACGAATGATGAAGAAGAAGTTGAAGAAGAAGTTGAAGTGAATCCTAAGGCAGAATTAGTGAGTGCTCTAGAGGATTTGAAGTTCCAAAGAAGGAATAATAAAAAATAATATCATTATTTAAGGACTATGAAGAGGATTTTGGTTTTTCTTAGGAGATACTGAGTAAGACATCTAAGTTTTAGAATGAGACCATCAATCAGATTGAAGCATAGATGGAGATAGCCATTGCTAGTTTAAAAGCTAAAGAGGAAGAATGCATTAGGTAAGGAAATGAAATAGAGTTATTGAAAGTTGAGTTAGATTAAGAATCTAACAATTTGAAGACCTTTATGAAGTTTGAAAAGAGTATTGATGCTTTGGATAGTATCTTGAGTAGCTAAAAGTATGCAAGTGATAAGATAGATCTTTGTTTCAAGGAAGACCAAAAGGAGGTAGCTAAAGTCAAGGATAAGCCTATCTAAGACAATAGAGTCAACATAAAGAAACCAATAGGATAGCCTAATGTTAGTAGGTATGCTAATTCATTCAATACCTATAGTTTTTTTATGTATTTAATTTGTTCATAGAGCAAGAGAGTGTAGAAGACCCTCTAATAATGAGTACTCATGGGACTATGGAACGAGTCATAGTTCACATCAGTCAAGAGGTATGTATGAGGTTGTTTGATATAGTTGTCATAATGTAGAACACATTGTAAAATTCTACCCTAATATAGTTAGAATGTCATCAAGTAAAAAAAAGAGGTTTGAATCCCCTAGAGTGAAATAGATAAGTAAAATGAATGTGCAGAGGTGGAAGTCATAATCAGTATACAAGCTCAAATGGAATGTTTGCTATGGTAGAGCATACTTCAGATGAGAAATCAAGTCAAGAATATCTATTGTCATCTCATATTGATGATAAAATGGTTGATGAAGAGTTTAAGAATATAGTACCAATCAAGCCTAAAAGTATAATGAAGTATATTCATTCTTGTGAAAACATTGAGATATGGGAATCTCCTGATCTTATGTTTTTTAAGTGTCAAATGGAAAGGGGTGACTCCATTAGGATTCATGAAGGCACTTTCTAGATTATTAGAAACTTGATGGACGTTTGGTTTTAGGGGGAGATATTTGGGTTTTTCATAAGCTCCAAGAGTATTCATTTATAAGCATATAAGAGCTAAATATATGAATACAAAGAGGGAGTCCCTAATTCTTCAATTGATGACAAGAATATGGTGGCCTAGTGTGTGATCAAAAGATTTGTGTCATATCATTCATAATTAGAACAAGGTGAGTGGTTTTGAGTTCGAAGTTTATTTGAAGGAGGTATACATGAAGCATGTTCCTCTAATGTTTTATACTCTCTATTGATATCCTATTGTAAGAAGGTTTTGTTCGAGATGGTAGTTTGTTGAAGACCCTTTGTCATTAATGTCAAAGGGGGATGAAGTTCAAGAAGGGAGATGAGAGTGATAAGATTGAAGAATGTTTTTACATCAATGACAAAGAGGGAGTTTGTTTATAAGTATTTTAATTTATGTCAAGGATATATTAATGCCAAGGTTGATACAATTGTTGTCAAGATGCATATTGTGAAAATGCATGGTGAGTAGTCTTTGAGGCATGAGCTTGTTTACTTGATATAACATTGAAGGAAACCTACAAGAGATAATTTTAAAGCAACATAATGCCTCTTATATTCATTTATATCAAGGTTTTTGCATTGGTATAAGAATAATGTCTAATACATATTCTTGTTTGATAACATTTATGTAAGAATGCTTGAATACTAGTTCTTGAGTACAAGATGTCTTCAAAATCCTAGTCTAGACCCTGTGAGAATGTGTGCTTAGTGAAGTCTGGTAAATTAAGTAAGCACAAGATTATGAGAGGTTATGTGAAATAATATAATAATTAATTGAATTATAGATAATTTTATAAGTGTTTTAATATGGATGTCATGTTTCAAGTACCTGATAAGCCTAGTCATGGCACTAGTCATAACATGAAGAGACCTTGTAAAAATGTATGAGTATGATGGCTTGGTTGGATGAATGAACACAAGAATTAATTATTGTATGAGGTTTATTGAGAATATATATGATACATTGGATTATTAATGTGAATCTCATGGTGATATTATAGGGGTAGGACCTACAGACCTAGTCTACACCTAGACCACTTCTAGACCCTGCTTGGCCTAATGAGGCATCATGATCTATTGTCAAGACATATTAAGGATGAATGGAACTTTTTAATAATAAGATAGGTTTATTTAGTATGTGAGGAAGGTGGTGAATTCTTGGAAAGAGGATTGAATATTAGTTTCAAGGCCTAATGTAGTTCACATATCAAGGTCTAAGAACATAAAGAGAGATAACATGTCCTAGTGGGGTATGTAGTTATGTTTCCAATGAAATTAGGGATAGTTGAATGTTATTAGAGGTATGATATGTCATTTGAATAATTTTCACAAAGTTTGAGTTCAGGGTTTATAATAAAAGGCATGAAAATTGGTTTTGAATTCTCTTAAGTATATAGAATGAAGGTATGCAAACCGAAGAAATATTTTTAGGTGTTCATTGGCATGTCTAACCTCTACATGGAAACCTGATATATTCATGGTAGATGTGTAAGGGTCATAGATCAATTTTTTATGAATTATTTTTTGGATTGAGGGGCTAAGGTCTATGAATGATTTTTAATAGTAGAGGATGGTTTAAACCCTAATAGTGACCTGAGATGAAAGAAGTTGTTCTAAAGTGAACAAAATGAATTTTATGGATATTTTCATGATTGGAGATTTTATTAAACTCTCTCAAGCATCTCCAAGTCTGATTGAGTCTTTAAGGGAGTGATTAGACCTAAAAAAAAGGCCTTATTTCTTAAAGATTTATTGTAATAGATAGAGTTGAGCAAATCAAAGTTACTAAATAAATGGAGGAAAATTTTTGAGAATTTTAGTTTTTGTCCATGATTTTTTTTGCATAGGCTAAATCCCTCAGGTGTGATAAACAATTCATCCAAGTTGACCAGTCACTAACATTGCTAATGATGAAAATAGTGAGAAATCCAAGAAATAGTGAGAAGGTTATTAGTGATGTGATATTATAGAATAAGGATGCATCCAAGTTCATGGAGATATTTTTCATGAATTTTAATACATCTTAATGTTTCGTATATGTTTTGGATTTTAGTGGTTATAGTGTAAAATTTTCTCACAAGTGGACTTATCTAGCTTAGTGAGGTATGTGTACAGTGAGGTTATGAGATTGGTCTACAAGACCAATACTAACATCTAAACATTTATATTTATATATAATAATTTTTTGATGATATATTAATATCATCCACATGCATCAAGATTATTTTTAAATGTTCATATAGATTATTTAAGGTCATTATCACCATGATTGTAATTTTAGTTAAATTGATAAATCTAGGTAAGCAAGTTGTAATGATGAGTTTTAGACTCTTTGCCCTAAGTTAAAGTATATAATTCACATGGTGTTGTTTTTTTTTAATTTTTTTTAATATTAATTATCTACGTATGTTTTTATATTTATTTAATGTAGTGAACATGTTGAAGCCAAAATGGCTTGTTTGGCTGAGTGAGGTCTATGAGAGAAAAGTTTAACAAAATGGTCTGCAAGACCAATAGTTGCCATTAGAGATTATGATATTTTTATTGAAGTTTTTTATTATTATTTTTTATGATAATTTTAATTAATTTTAGGTCCTTTATTTTTTTCTTTTATGTGTCATAAGTTGAAGTTTCCATGACTATGTTTTGAGGCTAGTTGGCAGGTCAAAGTGAGCATTTTGCAAAGAAACATTTGAGCCTATATACCCTGAGTTAAAGTATACAATGAATTTTTTTATGACCATGATAGCATGGTATTTTTTAATAAATTATTTTTATTATTATTTTCAAATATTTTGTTTATGTTTTAGTTCTTCAAAACAAACTTTCTTAGGTTCATAGGCCTGATTGTGAACAGCGCCAATGTTGTGCTTCAAGTGGTGGTTGGAGATAAAAAAATTCATGGGCCTAAGATGAGATTTTTAGGGGTAAATTTTAGTTTAATATGAATTTTCACTTATGTTTATGTATTTTTAAATTTTTACAAGGAGTTTAAAGGGTAATGTGCATTAATGAAGGCCTAATTGAATTAGGTCTACTTAAGGCCTAATGGAGGTTTTGGTCTTTTAAGATGAGGGAGACATATTGTAATGATTGATTCGTGTATGAAATGTTTTATAAGACCTATTTAAATTATTATTAATTTTTTTAGGTATATATGTCCTACTAAGAGGTATATGAGCAAGAGACTTGTATACATACAAGGGTTTTTTGGGCCTATTAGAGTGTATTGAGTGGAAGCAAATAAAATAGTATATTGGTGAGAAAAATAAGATATTTTAGACCATAATAAGAGTGTATAGTTTATATAATGAATAATTTCAATAGGTTATGTGTATGAAAATAAATTTAATATGACCTAATCATTCTTAAAGAGACCTAGATGAGTGCAGAAGACTAAAAGGTAGTTTGAGAGGGATATACGAGATAAGAACTAAAGAAGGTGGTCATCATCAGTTGGTTGAGTAAAAATGTTTCCTAAAGGTGATAAAATCAATTAGGTGGCTTAGTTGGTGCTGATTCATCTAGGGTTTTGGTGCCTCCTTGCAAGTTGGTGCTTGTTAAAGCCTAGCTGAGTTGATGTATAGCTAGTTGGGGTTGGTTCTCCATGTGAATTTGGTGCTCCATGCAAAATTGGAATTTTTATCATTGAAATATAGTCCAATTTTATATATAAATGGGTTTTATTCCCCTTGAGGTTTTCCCACATATATGATGTGTTCTTATGTTTCATGCTTATATGGATAGGTGTTTATGCTTGATAGATCTATATGCTTTCTTGAATGAGTCATTATTACTTAAGTATAACTGATATTTAAATTTTTGAATACTAATTAACCCCCCTTTATCAATAATTTTTATTCAAAAAATTCAAAGCTAATAGAAAATCCAAAATATTAGTTGCTAAGGAAAAACAAATGAGTGAATTGACTTGAACTTTGACTAAGGTAAAGGATGTCCAAAACTCTTAAATATGGCAATAATCTAATTATCAAGATAAAATATAAAATGTATTTAAAATTTGGTCTTAACAAGATAAAATAAGTTATAAATCTAAGCATAAATAGAAAAACATTAAGACATGTGTGAATGATAAGGCAAAATGATTTAACCATTGGGCTATCACCATTATCACATTCAAAGCTAAATTTGAGTTCCTTATAAGGCTTAAAATTACACCTAAGGTACCTAAATTCACATAATAAATTAACTTGATATTAAACCAATATTATCATTGGTTTCGTCGACTAGCATAAAACATCTAGGCAAGCTCAATCTAGTCAATCATCTCTTAACAAGCCATTCAAACCCATGATCTAATTGGTCTATTATTTATAATATTATTCTTATATCATTAACTCATAGACAAATTTATTTTATTCAATCTTAGGGATCAAAAAATATATTTACTAAGGTGTATAAATACAGAACTCTATGTTTTGTCTTTAGGACCCACTTCTTTCATTAAGTCTCGGTAAGGAAGACCTCAATCACACCTAAGGATTTCATGTATTATTATGGTCATATTCAAGTTATATCAAAATTATTATTTATTTATTATATGATATTATTATGGGGATGTTTCTTAGAAAATAAATACTTAATTTCAAAAACTCAAGGAACCTTCCCCAAGACATCATTTAACCAAAAATAACCTCAACATTCAAATTATATATTCAAGTTATATTGTTATTCCCCAATAACAAACTCAAAGTTATTTATTTGAGTTAAACTCAAATTTAGATAAGGTTGATCCATTATATGACATCACATTATATCATAAAGGGAACATAATGCTTAAATGATAAGGCTCTCATAATAAAGATTTATGTAAGAAATCAAATTGTCAATAATTGTTAAAGAACAAAATAGGTTAATGAGTATTTACTTACATAACAAATATTTCAAAAATATCTACATACAAAATATATACTATTTAGTTACATCTCAGTTTGTCAATGAGGTTTAGATTAAAAATAATAGGAGTCTTTACCCATAGCTAGGTCATAATACAAAATAATATCTTTTATAAGAATAATACAAGTAGGTTGGTTTATATTAACATTTATCAATACGATAGATGTTTTCCATATGATACATAAACACAAGGCAAAAATTTAGGCCTGATTTAATAGAAAAAGAATAATCATTATTCAATAGTGGAACTCATTAACTTCAAGAAACTATATACCATTTGAAGGAAGACTTATCACCCAACCTTTTGTCATCATCAAGCTACAACTCTAGACACCCACAAGATCGAGGCTCCTGGATTCAAACATGTTTACATCACTTGGCAAAGGCAAGGGTGTATATATAATTAAGGGTACTATACTTAAGGGAAAGTGTAATCATATAAAATGCATAATTTGATGACTTAGGTATGTCTAATAACACCCAACCTATAGGTCCTCTTTCTTGCTCACTCAACCCTTCTCAGCTAGACTTTCATTGATTCCCAGTCACCCATAACTTCCCAAACTTAGCTTTTTAAGATGCATACATCAATCCAAAACCCGCATCCATCGACCTAGGGCTCATATTCTTAGAAAAATAACACCTAATTTTGATAGGATCACCAAAATTTATGGGTGTCCTATTCTTGGCACTATTGTCCAAGTTCATTTTCACCTCTAACAGTCAAGTTTTCATGACTCGGCATCTTTTCCCCTATCAACCTAATACAAGTTCATCTAACCCAAGATCATTAGTTTCCATATAAAAGGCCATTTAATGTCCATTTATAAGTGTTGGCACTCATTCACAAGAAAAGGGAAAGAATATAAGAAAGTACACTCAAGCACTCTTCCCTATTCTCTACATACAACCTTCTAAGACCAATTCAAGCCTATTCAAGCACTCATACTAGCCCCTAGTCATCTAAAGTACATTCTAGTTTAAAATTATAGTTTGCATACATCACATAATTACACCAAGCACTTCAAGTGGGAGAACTAAATTATCTTGATCCCTCTTTAAAGTAATGGTATATAGGTAGCATGCCCACACATGGGGTGTGAAGTTTTTCCAAAATATTATTTACACACTAAACCCTTCTCTCTTTCCCAAGTTTTTTATTCAAGTTCCAGTATGAGGAGATCCTAACGGTTTTGTATATTAAATCTAAAACACAAAAATCTTCACACATAATTAGGCTTCAATATTTCACTGCCAAGGTGTTACATACCTGCCAAACAAAACCCAAAAAAGCTAGTTCACCAAGAAAATAGTGTTTGAATTGGACAATAGCACAAAAAGTGGATAATAACTCTAAAAAGTGGACAAAAATTCCAAGTAGTAGGGTGTCTTGAGTTTGGTGCTCCTTTCTAATCTAAAAATAGAGTTATGGGTTCTGTTTGTGATAGTTTGACATCTATGCACAACAATTTTTAGACCTTGAATCATCTGTTTCAACCCAGATTAAGTTAAGTTTGATTTATCTACACTTATTGCTATTTTTAGAAAATATAAAATAAATATCTATTTGCATAAATTAGTAGGCTAATTAAGGCACATTAATTACTAGTTTACATTTACTCAGACCCTTTAATTTTCTTAGGAATTAAACACCTGATTCCCAAAAAGAATAAAACATTTGGTGAACCTAAGTATGAATTTTTGCAAAAAAACCCTAGAAACCCTATGGCTAATTATTTATGATTTTTTGAAATATTTTTATAATTTTTCTTAAAATTATAAATCATAAAACTACAAATTAATTGAATTATTTTCAATAAATTCACCCAAAACCCTAGTTTGCACATACTAGGCCTTATTTGCATAAAACCACTTTCAAACCACTATGAAAAATATACTAATAATATTAGATATATTTTTAGATTATTCCTCACTTTTTCAAAATTAAAACTACAATTTTTCTATAAAATTTTCAAATTACTACACTAATTTTGAAAAAAAATCATTCAAAACCCTATTTAGATCAAATACATTCTCAGTTATTTTTTAGTACTTTTCCCATAATTTTTTGAAAATTTAATTTAATATTTAACTCAAAAAAATCAACTTCAAATTAAAATTTTGATATTATTTTGCAAGTAATATTTCTAAAAAATCCCTAGTGGCATATACTAGCTCCTTTTTACTTGTTGAGGTATCACCTTACATGTTTCAGAGTCTTATATCCTTTTCATGCATATTCCAGTTCCTTGTTTAGATTATATTAGCTTAATGTTTTCCATTATTATCCAAGTTTATTTCCTTATGATACTTGAATTCTTTGCATCTTTTTCTTTGAGATGAAGTTCAAGACTTAGTGGTAATCCTCTTGAATTCACCTAGATTCCTACAATTCAAGCATATACCATGGATAAATAACCACCTCAAGTTCTAGTCATAGATTCTACACATCCATATTACACCAATTTCAATGAGGATAATTTAGAGAAAGAGCAGTATGAAAATAACAAAGATGATGTACACACTGATGTTCATGCTCCACCACATTAGACTACTGATCCACTTCTAGCTATTGTCGATATTAAAGTTGTACTCAACAAATATTTTATTTTATAAAATTTTAGAGATAGACTTAAGGAATAGAATAAATATCATAGACTAATTTTTTTAATCTATCATGGAAATTAAAAATTCTAAGCAAGTTGAGTCTTCTATCCCCATAGAGCAACAAGTTGAGAATGACACTATGGGGGAAATTATGTCTCAACAACCCCTATAGTAGCCCAACCTTATTTTATGACACTAGTTGTAGTTAGTACATCCCTATATTTTGATGTGGTACACTTTATGTAGGATATCCAATCTCTTCAATCCAAGGTGAAACATATTGAGCAAGGTACCACTAGACCTACATAAACATTGGATTTTTTTTGCACTTCTGCATACACCATTGGCATATCACACTAATTATACACCCTTGCCACAAGGATTTTTTCAACCTAAGCTTACTATTTATGATGACAAGGGTGACCAAAAGACACATTTGAGAGCTTTTCATGTAGCATGTTTGGATTATGTACCCAATTACTGGCTACTTACCAAACTCTTTGCATGGAGACTAAAGGATTATGCTCTATAATTGTTTTATAGTATACCAAATTAGTTAGTCACATCATTCAATCTTTTAGTAGACATTTTTATAGCACATTTCAGTATCAACATTGGTGGTAAGGTCTCATATGCATAGATTGCACAATAGAAATAAAGACCAAATGAGCCTCTCATAGATTATGTTATTAGATACAAGAATATTTTGGCTAAGTTAACTAGCCCCATGGTTGATCAAGAGCTATAAGACATCTTCAAACATAGCCTTCTACCAACACTGTATGAATCCATTATGTTTAAAATATTCTATTCCTTCATCAAATTATGTCAAACACTTAAGGAAAGAGAAGTCAAGTTAATCTCAATGGGTAAACTCAAGTATTCAAGTACTCTACACACAATAAATAAGAGTAATATCAAAGTCCCATACAAGGTCAAAATTAGTGACAACAAGAATCAGAATTAACCAATAGTCAATGTGGATTTATATCCCCCTTAGCATGTGGTTTTATCATGATCTCCTTCATGTGTATTTACGAATTTACTAGTTTTTCTAGCCAGAGTTCTATAATAGTTATTGGAATGCAAAATTATAACTCTCCCACCTATTTGGGAAGTAGATCAAAAAAATCCTCTTCCACAAGGATATAATCAATAGGCATTTTGAAATTTTCATAGGGCACTAGACCACACAACAAATAGATTCATCAATTTATGACATAAGATACAAGATTTGATAGATGATAATCTACAAGATCTAGGCACTTCAACTGAGCCTCCAAAGAAAAAGACAAAACAAGATAAGGCTTTGAAAATATTTTTAGATCCATTTCTATCGCATCCAAAATAAGATAAAGAGGACACATCAGGTGTTCATCATATATACTATACACATCCTCCACTAGATACATACCAAGAATCTTTAGTTGAGACACATCCTTTATGGGGTATGATAGCTATGTATGAGTCTATATTTCTAGCTAGACCTTTGATAATATTTTCAACATAGGAGATTATGGAGGATGATATAGTCATAGTGTACTTTTTATTAGAGCACATGTCAATAGTTAGCCTATCTATAGTGTACTCATTGACAATGGTTCCAATCTTAATATGTGCACCTTCACACTACTACAACATTTGGGTTATTCAAAGCATGATATCACTATAAACAATATAGTTATTAGTGGTTTTAATGGGCATGCTCAGAGTTCATTGGGTGAGATAGTACTTCCATTATAGGTTGGTCCTACACATGTGGCTACACCATTCACTGTTATTCCCAGTGTAGGAGTTTTTGACATATTAATTGGTTGACCATAGATTCAAAAACAAGTCAATACCTTATACACTTCACAGATGTGTGAATTTCATTCATGCTAATAAACTTATTAATTTTGGTGGAGTTTCTTGTGAGTCACCACTCCCCACTTTAGAGCCATCTACCATCTTCTAGTCACCAAATCTAGTTCTTCCACTAGTTTTAGCTTATCTTTTATCTTTTATTCTAAGTTTACTTTAGGATCAGCCATAATTATAACATCTATTGCCAGTACATAGGGTTCATACACCCCCATAGCTTCAGGATTCTAGATATCTTCTAGCTATAGTATTCACACCTAGAGTAGTTACATTGCAATAGCAATATCATATAGCTACACAAAGAGCACCTATTCACAAAGCTTCTTCTCCTACTTTTAGATGGGTCCCTAATATCCATATAGTTTTATAAACTTCTCATAGTCATAAGGGGACCCCACATTTATCTTCCACTTCATATATTTCATAGTAGCTACAACATACACATATTCTAACTTTACAATCTGAGTCATACACTCATGCCTCATGATCATTCACAATCCCATTATTTGATATAGGACACCTTGACAATGAGTCTCATATGAGACACAACAGTTAGTATCATTCATTTTTAGAATTGATTTACATGTAAAATCTTATGATTACTTGTACAGAGTTCAAGTATTTTCAAAAATATAAAAATAATATAAAAAATTCAAACACAAAAATATTAAAAAAATTTCAAAAATTCCAAAAATATTTTGATTATATGCATCATCCATGCTTTTCATTACTACTATCATGCTAGGACTTACATTTGCTATGCCATACTATTTTTTTTCAATTTCCTACATTACCATGCTTCACTTGATCTTCTTTGAGTGTGTTCAGTGACATTTAGCTACTTGATTGTTTCATTCTACCCATAGAGGGCCATTTCTACTTCTACATTCGAGACATACATTATTATACACACCCATTGGGGGATTATTTTAAATGACTAAACCATCCAAGTTATGTCATTTCTACACCACATTTTGAGTTATCATTCTGATATACATTACTTTATAGGTTACATAGAATACTATATTGACATCTCACTAGTAACTAGCACTTGTGTATTTCTTAGCATATACCTAGTATTATACTAGGCATGTTTTTCATACTTTCACATTTAATTTAATTATTTAGATGTGTTTTTATCTTCCAAGTTTTACATGCTTTCATTTTTTCTTAGCATAACTTGTGTTATTACATTTTCAATTCCAGCTTGTCTCCTACTTATTCCTTAAGACATTTACCAATGTACTTTGCTTCTTTTTCATGTATGTACCTTAGGAAATTTTCATATGTCCTTTGTTTGTAATCCTCTATGTGCATGTGGCCTATGTACCAACTTTTCTTATTTCATTGCTATATGTATGAGGCATTTTAAAATGCTTTCCATACATGTTTCTAGTTTGAGTGACATGTGCCCATGTCCATTGTTTTCATGGCCCCTTGGACCATCTCATATACTTATTTCTTATTTCTTGTTGCTTGTCAAATGTGTGTCATGCCATGATTCATATCATACATTTACCTTGCCTTCTTGGATGCCATGATGGACATCATGCTCCATCCCTCCAAACTAACAACTACTAGATAATATTTATCTAACAACTAATAGTACTAATCTAGTTTAGTATCATGCACATGATTTCACATTTGTTATATCTATCTAGGTATACCCATATTGATCTAAAAATATCTTGGTACAAACATTGCTATATCTTGAAAATAATTTGTGAAACATCAAATGTTATATCATATATCTTTTCATAATTAACACACTTAATAGACTCTCTTCTTCTAAGGGCAGTCATTGTAGGTTCATCATTCCTACCCTCAGAAAATGGGGCATCAAATAGGGGATTTTTTATAGAGATAAAACCTCTTAGTAATCAAAACAACAACATTTAACACACTTAGCATAGAATCTAGAGGTCAAACTGGTCAATTCAAAGCAAAAAATAGGAACAATTTCAGATCAATAGTCAGTTTTCACATTGGGTAATAGTGATATAAATGGATAGTAACAAAAAAAATAGGGGTGTCCATTATTTGGCACTCCTAACTAGGTATAAAAACACTAAAGGTTTCCAAAAATAGGAAAAACTTTTAGTTCAAGGATAGTTTTTGCACTTCCATGTCCTTCAGATTTAGTAGTTTTAGTACATTTTTCTCAGATACATGGGGTTATCATACATGGCACAATAGTTCTCACTTTAACTCATATTGGTAAGTTGGCATAACTTCTAGATCATAATCCATGTTCTCTACATTAGTGATTGGGGTAAATGTGCATGGCACATTGATCTTCTTTCATTTCTGAGTTTAATTTATTCCAAGCATTCTTAGTAGTTGCATACCTTACTCCATCTACAAGTGGTTGGCATCACTTTTGAGTTAAACTTTCATAAAATTTTATCTTTTCAAGTACTCAAGTTCTTGATTTGGCTTTCATATAAGCCTAGTACAGTAGTTTTGAACTAGATTTCATAGAAGCCTAATCTCCATGTTTTGAAATGGCCAAGAGTGCCCTAGTTTCTAGTACACATTCATCTATCCATGCCATAATGTCATATTTCCATCACATTTATGGGCTCAATGATCCATCCTATATGGCATCTATTATATGCTATTATCACTTCATAGTTTCACTTTATGCAGCAATAATGGAGTCAAAGGGCTAGCCTTTGTATTCTTAAGCTACCTATTCAGAGGGATTGGACATATAGTATAGATATAAATTAGCACACACATGATTCACTAACTTCACTTAGTTGGTGATGATAGATACAAAGGGTTAGCCTTTACATTCTTGAGCCATATTTTGAGGAATTGAGTACTCATCTCTATTCATGATATTACTCTTGATTCAACACATACTCAACATAATCCAGCATCACAATAGGTTTTGTATTGGTTCACATACCTGATGAGGTGTATTCATTCCTCTCTCTCTTCCTTTACTCATTTTTTAAAATTTCTTATTTTAGATATAGAATATTTAGTAAGATTTGATCTACTTCATTTTTTTATTTATATATTCACACATCATAGTGTGCTCTCTCTATGCACATCTAGCATCACACAACTTCATGAGCTTTTCCCTCATAGGTAAGATTAGGTGTGATTTCTAGTATTCCTTTATCCTAGTATTTCACTTTGTTTCATCACTAGAATAATTGGAGGGTAAATTTAATCATATAAAATGTGAAATTGAATGACTTAGGCATGGATAATAGCACCGAACCTATATGTCCTCTTTGTTGCTCACTCAACCCATCTTAGCTAGATTTTCATTGATTCCCAATCACCCATAGCTTCTTGGACATAGATTTTTAATACCCAAGCAACCTTCTGAGACCTACATCCATCCCCCTAGGGCTCATCCTCCTAGGATAATAATACCCAATTTGGATAAGAGCACCAAAATTTAGGGGTGTCTTGTTTCTATCACTATTGTCTAAGTTTATTTTCACCTCTAATAGTTAGGTTTTATTGATTCTTTATATTTTCCCCTGTCAACTTAATATAAGTTCATCTAACCTAGGATCATCATTTTCCTTATAAAATTCCATTCAATGTCCATTTAGAAGGGTTGGCACTCATTCACAGGAAAAGAACAATAATACAAGAAAGTACACTCAAGCACTCTTCCCTATTCTCTACATACAGCCTTCCAAGACCAATTCAATGTTATTTAAGCACTCATACTAGTCCCTAGTCATCTGAAGTACATTCCAGTTTCACTTTACATACATCACACAATTTTGCCAAGCACTTCAAATGGGAGAACTACACTAGTTTGATCCCTCTTTGGAGTATTGGTATGTAGGTAGTGTGCACACACATGGGGTCTGAAGTGCATCTAGTGTATCCTTTATAAACTAACCCCTTCTCTTTTTCCCGCTTTTGTTATTCAATTTCAAGTACAAAGAGATCATAAGGGTTTTAAATATTAAATCAAACACATAAAGAGATCCACATAGAATCATGCTTTGAGACTTCATTGTTAGGGTGTTATAGACCTACCAAACAAAACCAAAAAAAATATAGGTCACCAAGACAATAATGATAAAACTGGACAATAGTGCCAAAAGTGGACAATAACTCTAAAAATTGGACTACAACACCAAGTATCAAGATGTACTGAGTTTTTCACTCCTATCCAATCTAAAAATAGAGTTATGGGTTCTATTTATGATAGTTTATGATCCCTAGATATCAATTTTTACATATTGAATCATCCATTTCAACATAGATTAAGCTAAGTTTGATTTTCTACACTTATTCTTTTTAGAAAAATATAAAATATATATTTGTTTACATAAATCATTTGGCTAATTAAGGCACATTAATTACTTGTTTACATTTACTTAGACCCTTTTATTTTCTTGGAAATTAAACACCTAATTCCCAAAAAGAATAAAATTGAATGATTGTGCACCCACCTACAGTCTATTCTCAATTTTTTCCCAAGGAGACACCTAGTCCAAAATAAAGTTTCAAAAATAATTTAATGAACATTAAAATGAAGTTAAGCATATATAAATATAGAAGAAAGCATGCAATATATCACAACATAAACAAGGCCCATTATCTGATTCGATAATAAGTTGATACCTAACTCAAATGATTTCATCTAATAGTCATATGAGGGTCAACCAATATACCATCATGAATTATTTTGAGAGGGATTAATAATCTACCACCACGACATTCATGAGAGGGTCAAGATTTCTACCACCATGCTTGGAATAGAAGGCTTCACATTCTAACACCATGAAGATGATACTCATAGAAAACTAACACATTATGTCACAAAAACATCATACACTCAAATAGGAAACTAAAAAATTTAAGTCAATCAAGGAGGAAAAAATCCTCTCCAAGTCCCTTGAATGAGAAAATAACTACATGGAAACCAATACAAAACCATGGGAAGGCAATAAAAAAGGAAAAATAAACTAACTAGTCTTATTCACCTTAAAGCCAAAGGATTAAACAGAAAAAACTATTTTCATTCAAGAAATAAGATGTAAAATATGTTAATATAAATCCCATTCAAGTGATTCAAAACCTCATGAATGTTATCCTTTAGTTTTCTAAGACTCGGCTCTCCTATCCATCTCTTCCCACTTGCTTCTATCCTCCTTATTTTTTCCTATTATACTTAGTCTCTTTTCTTTCAAAATGACTAAAATTCCCCCACATAAGTTGTTTGAATTTTACATATAGATATCCTAAACTCAGCCAACCACCATTCAATTTACATCACATGCATTATTATATGGAATTAAGGTGCATGGTGGCTCTGGAAGTTCCTACATTTACTTCCTAGACTCCCTCACCTCTTCCCACTTGATTATAGAATTAGACAATCAATGGAGGATTTTCCATTTGACCACTAGACATTCTATATGTTGGTTATAAGATCTTAAGGAAAGAATACAATAATTTTCAACAACCAAACTTAAAAGCTAGATGTTTGAATAACAAGATAAGTCAGAAAGAGGTTATGAGTGACATTATCAAAAATAGACAAATTAAGATGGGTTTGAAAAAGGAAGGTAAGATTCCTTAGTGATATAACCATTATTATCCTATTCCATTTCCTTCATTATCTCTTACCTATTCTTACACACTTGATGCACACATCAAATTCCTCTAGCCTAATAGCTGAATTTACTAAATTTAATCAAACATGACATTCAATCAATTATTCATAACCAACCATACCTAGGAATACATTTATTCACATAGATATATTCATATAACATTATACACATGTAATTATCAATAAAAGAGTTTACGAGGAATGATATAACATCATTTAAATCAATATATCTCATAGGTATAGTCAAATTTATGATTTCAACACCACTTATAGGAAATGTAAGAATTATACTTTCTTAAGTAAGTAATCAAATCATTATTTATAAAATGTCTTTCTCATGATTCCCAACACATGATAAGTCTTCATAAAAATAGTTCAGTGCCTCAGGTAGACATGGATAAAAACATAATTTCATAATCAGAATTATATTTACCATCATCTCATTATCATCAATGTCAAAAATGAACACTATACAAAATAGGTCCTTACATCCCTCTCCTTTTATTCCAACTTCCAATTACGAGTAACTCAAATAGGTGAGGGTAGAAAACCCTCAAAGGTGTAAATTATTACCAAGTAGTTACTGATTCATCATATTTGTCCCACAGTATTTTTACCTCATTCAAGTTTTTACCTCGAAGGGCTAGTGTCCTGTGCACTATAAACCTAATGTGCTCCAACATCAAATATTTATCAATCTTGACCTATAAGGTCTTCCAATCCAAAACATGACTAATTTTATCTATATACTGACTTAAAAATGAAACATGAAATAAATCATGAAAAAGAGTTAGGCTAGGTGGCAACACTATTCAACAAGTTACTAGGAGAATAGTCTCCAAGATCTTGATTGGCCCTAAAAAATGAGGTGCCAACTTTAAACCTTTTCCAGGATGAATATGGATATTTTTGGGTCTCACCCTCAAGAAATATTTATCATCAACTCTAAATTAACAATCAATTCTCTTGGCATCATCATACTTATTTTGTCTATCCTTAATAGCCTCAAAGTAATACATGTTCCTAACCACTTACCATTCCATGTATTCTAACATGGTAGGGCCAATCACAATTATATACTTAAGTCTATCTCAACTCAATGGGGTTTTAAAGGCTTGGCCATATGAACCCTATAAAGGTGTCATCTTAATTAAACTATGATAACTAACATTGTAATCCAATTCATTAAGATACAAATAGTTCTCCCAATGAGATTGTTGGTCCATAACATACATGTAGAACATGTCTTCAAGAACCTAATTAAATCTCAATTGATCCCTTAGTCTCTAGATGGTATGAAGTACTTACATTCTTTTGGGTTCCCAATGTCTTCTTAAAAGAAATCTATAAGTGATAAGTATACATTAGATCTCTATCTAGATTAATATTACATGGAATCCTATTTAATCTAATAATTTCATCCAATAAGACCCTTACCATTGAATTATCATTTTAGGTAGTATTTATGGCAAAAAAATGAGCTACTTTGATCAACTTATCCATAATTAACATAATTGCATCATGATGATATGATGAGGTAGTCAAAGCTACTATGAAATACATGGAGATAATATCCCATTTCCATTCCAAAATCTTGTGAGGATATAAAAATAATGTTGGATGTTGATTATCATACTTAATGATCCAAAACTCAAAAGATTTAGTTGAAATATAATTCAATAAATAATAAAAACACAATTCAAATAATGTTATCTCTGAGAAGAGATGTTTTATTGATCAAATTTGCAGACCCAAACATATGCCTATCTCTGAGAAGAGATGTCTCATTTCCATTTCAATTAAATATTCATTTATACATGTTTTTAAGGTATGAGGAGGATGTGGAAGGTCACCAATCTTGAGGTAGATTAAGTGGTTCGACTTCCATGATTTACAACAATACAGAATTCAAGGAATTGTTATTTTTAGAAACTTACTATTTTTAGACTGCACTACTAAAATTGAAATTTGTGGCACTTGCATTGGGTTTTTAAGGTTCATACTTCATCAATCAAAGATCCATGCCATCTCAATACATTATAATCATTCCTATCTTTCCAACGGTTCAAATGACGAATCAATTGGAACTACGGTTGAAAAGTTATGGCTCTCAAAAGTTCTATCATCAATTGGGGTACACCCATCCCCTGAATTAATGCACGGATCACTTAACCCTCTAGCATTATAGGAAAAAAGATACAAAATTATTAATACCATGCCTCAACTTGACCCAGTGTTATAATTAACTTAAATCTACATGCAACATTTTAACTCCAAGGTACTCTTGGTAAGGAGATATATGTGACTCAAAAAATATTAGCTTACACAATCCACCTAAAGAAAGAACATAAATAAACCCTTCATGGCACAAAATTTCATCTATCTCAAGAGAATAGCCTTCAAATTTAATTTTTAGGTTCAAAATAGAATCTAACATCTATCTTTCTTCTTATCCTTTGAAATTTGCTTCAAAATCTGAATTTTCAAGTCTGTACACAAAATCATTACTAATAACTTCTGGAAACTCCTAAATAATGGATTAAAAACCACATTTTCCTTTCCTTTCATTTACCAAATTTTTCAATCATACTCATACAATAGTTCCATCCCTTGTCTTTAACATGCATTAAGATCAGGTTGATTGAATACATGTTGCAAATGTAACTAGTCTATCTTTAGAATAAAGTGATGACCAAAAAAAAAGTGTCAACACCTTAGGAAAGCATGAATGATAAATGATAAATGTAACTCATGTTTGGTATATCTCAACTTGTAATCCTTGAGGTTTTAGACTCATATGTTATCACTCAATAATTTTGTATGAGTATGGCACCCAACCCTACTTTTGATGCATCAATGCAAATGAATAATTCTCTCTTAAGATTAGGTATAACTAAAATAACTGCACTAGTGAGACACTCTTTTATAAACTAAAAATATTTCTTGTAGTCTGTAGTCTATGCAAACTTTTTTCCCTTCCTCTGAAATGAATTGATGGGATTCAAAATATGAGAAAAGTTATCCACAAATAGTCTATAATAGCCAACCAAACCCATAAAAGTGTGAACCTCCATAATGTTTGTGGGTACCAACCATTAGAAAATGACATGAATCTTTGAGGGGTCCACATAAATTCCTCCCCTAAAATGATGTTCCCAAGATATTATTCTTTAGACTATGTAAAATCAAACTTTTTAAAGTTACCAAATAGCTATTTAAAAAAAAAAAAAAAACCCATTTGATCTATCTCAAATGATCCTCATGTTATTCTTCATTCCATGAATAGATCATAATGTCATTAAGAAATAATAACATAAAATGGCCTAGGTATGTCCAAAAAAATTCATTCATAATAATATTAAACACTACTAAAACATTGGTCAACCCAAATGGTATAACTATAAATTCATAATGCCCATACCACATCTAAAATGCAATCTTGTAAATATCATGCTTTGTCTAGATTTCAAGCCAATATTAGAGAAGACCTTGGATTCCTACATATAACAAAATAAATCATCAATTTTATGAAAGGTATAATGATTCTTGATCATTACCTTATTTAATTGGCCTTAGTCCACCAATAATCTAAGGGATCCATCCTTATTTTTCATGAATATGAATGGTGCTCCCAATAGGGATACACAAGGATGAATCAAATATTTCTCTAAAAGTTTATCAAGCTGTATATTGAGTTCAAAAAATTTAGGTGTGGTCATCAAATATGGTTCTTTTAAGATGGGCTCAGGTTGTGGTATTAAGTTAATATTAAAATTAATCTCTCTCATTAAGGTCATCCCTATATATCCATCAATAAATACATTGATAAATACCAAAGGATGGGATGGTCATCTAGAGAAGATTTCTTTGACTCATCCTACCTATCACTTACTATGATGGCAAACATTTGACAACCCTTCCTGATGTACTTCTTGAGCTACATCATGGAAATAATACATAGAGGAATGGGTATTTTGATTCCATATATCAGCATAGGAGTCCCAAGGTCATCTACACACTTGATAACCTTGTCATGTCAATCCAATTTGGCTTTGTGATCCATAAGCCAATCCATTCCCAAGACAACTCTATAGCTACCTTAGGGTATAATTCACAAGTCAACTATGGTGGAAAAGACACCAAGGTCTAAAATACAAATATTCACTAATAAGCTAGAAAACATCTTGGTTCTTATAGCCAACTCCACTACCTAACTTTCTAACTACCTAATAATCACCAGCCCACAACATTCCATAATAATAGGGTAAATAAAGGAGTCTAAAGATTTTGAGCCAAATAATATAGTTAGAAGAAATCCATTAATCATACCTATAGTATTAATGATTATTTTATGGTGCTCAACTTGGTGGTTATCCACTACTACATAAATCATGTGTCTTCGACCCACATCCCCCACTATCTACTCTAATATTAGGGCCTTTCAAATAGTGACATATGATATTCCATGAGGAAAATAAAATTTATATTGATCATGGGATCCTAATATAAAGCATTTAGCTATTCATTTTTCTCTCCCTGAGGGATATCTAGTTGAACTCTAATTGACTAATGTTATCAATCTTAAAGGCCTCATATATGTTGATTATTGAGTGTATGAAGGTCTGGTTTAATGATGACCCTGAGGTCTATCATCATCTTCAATCTAGTAGTATCTCTCAAACTAGTATTTGTTCTAGTCGTAAATAGAATCATTACTCTATTTATACTACTAAAGAGGTCTAAAGATGGATTGAGTTACTCTTCAACCTCCCCTAGGTATAGGATATGCACATTGTGACCTCGAGTCATGTTGCAATTGAATCTTAAACCAAAATTTATCTTTGGCATCCTAAGCCTTTCCTTGATACTCTTTAGCCAACTAGGATGTTTCAACTATCACTACTAAAGTTGTGGGATCTAAAATACGTAATGTGTTAGTTAGCTTTAAATTCAGGACTCTAATGAACTTGTTAACTTTGTTGGTATCATCTATATAACCTTAAACATATTTTATTAAGTCAAAAAAATGACACTCATATTGTGTTAATGTGTTAATCCCTTGTCAAAGGTCATGAAATTCATCAACCTTATTTTTAACATATCAAGGGGAGATATATCATTCTCTAAATTTATTCTCAAATAGTTCCCATATGAGGGAAGTTAGTGTCAAGTGGAGATTCTACTCCTCTCCTTCCCACCACATATTATCTTCATCTCTAAAAATGTGGGTTCCCAAAAGGGCATTTCCATTGGTATCACAATCATATAATGTGAAGCATCCACACATACTGGCTAACTAACATCTATTACAAATTCCTCCTAAGTACCATCAAAATTAGGAGGATGAAGTATAATGAAGTCTTTTACTAAATATCCATGTGCAAGCCTAAGAAGATAGTCTAATCCTCATTTATCCTTAGGCTCACCTCAGTGATGTAACTCACCTCTATCACATTATGAATGGTGTTGTGAAGGACTTCAAGACTCTCTCTCTCTCTCTCTCTCTCTCTCTCTCTCTCTCTCTCTCTCTCTCTCTCTCTCTCTCTCTCTCTCTCTCTCTCTCTCTCTCTCTCTCTCTCTCTCTCTCTCTCTCTCTCTCTCTCAACTTATCTTTTTTCAACTTTTGAATGTTGTGGGGAATGCCTCTTGGCTTCACACTATACTACTGGTAGTCTTTCCTATAAGACATCATGCATATACTACATGGAAAAAATAGGCTGGGTTTCTGATCATTTATCCCCATCTTATTGGGAGGCTCATACTCACTAATATGATAATTATTCAGATGTGTTTCATATTATCTCCTCATTATACACATAAACATGATAGACATTGGAGTCTATGATGAAATTAGAAAGACATAAGGTAAAATAAATTGCATAGAGTTCCTAGTGTTGTAACCTGGGCTCTAATACAAAAATGTTATGCCCATTTTCTCAAAACCATAGACACAACTACTATTAATTCAAGTCAAATGACACCATAAACATGGGAAGATATACACCAAACATTATTCCACCCAACTATTAAATTTATTTTAACATTTACATGCCACTAAATAAATTATCAAAAAGATCCATTTATTTGGTCAAATGTTAAATAATTTGTTAGTTGATCAAATCCCTAAGGTTACTATTAATGACATTAATACAGCCATTAAACTTTACCAAGGCTAATGTTGATGTAGTCAGGTACCACATGGTTAATTAGGATTTACTCAAGTCTAACTTATCAAGGAATCATGGGTGTCACACTTTTCATGATTATGGGACCTTAGTTCCATCATTGATCACCCAACTACCTAAGATTTTGATCTCTCCAATGTTTCCACTTGTCATTTCCTCAATAATTTAGGATTATAAAAGCATTGGGTAATTATCCCTAGTGGATTAATCCCTTTGATTTTACAAGTTTTTGGACACTTCCACTTGGCATCTTCTCATGATCTCAATACCGTAAAAGCTTATGGGGATTAGCCTCAATGGATCAACCCTCTCATGGTTCTAGGATCCAAATCCTACCCTTCAAAACTCCTTGAAACCCTAGGGGTATTATGGATTTAACCTACACTGCTAATACTCTAAGCTATTAGGATGATGCCACATAATATAATCTATCCAAACCTTTTGAATGAATTGATAATCAACTAAGACAAATCCTATAAAAAAGGGAAAGCATTATCGACTAAATAAAAACATAAGAATGTGTCGATATGAACTTAGACTAAGGAAAAATACATCCATAACTAAGAAATATAGTAATACAAAATCCAAATATCAAGATGAAATATAAAATGGATTTAATGTTTTGTGTTAATTAGATCAACTAACATAAAATCCCAAGAAAAAATAGAAAATGTTAAGATGAGTGCAAATAACAAGGCAAATTCTTCTACTAATGGCCCACCACTGTTAACACATCCAAAGTTACACTTTCCTTCCTTAGAAGGTGTAAACTTACACCTAATGAACCTACATATTCATAATCAATTAGCTCAATATTAGATCAATATTCCCATTGGTTTAGTTGACTAATTGAAAACCTATAGACAAGCTAAATCTAGTAAATCATCTCTTGAGAAATCATTCAACCCATAAAAATATTGGTCTATTGTTTATAATAGTATTATTATATAATTAACACATAAATCTATTTACATTGTTCAAGTTGAGGGATCAAATAATAGATTTATTAAGGTGTATAAATAAATAACTCAATGTTTGGTCTCTAGGACCCTTTTATTCCATCAAGTCTCTACAAGAAAGGCCTCAGTCATACCTAAGGATTGGATCCAAGTTATATCATAATTTTTATTTATTTATTGTGTGGTCTTTTCATGGTCATGATTCACAATAAATAGCCACTTGACTACTAAAACTCAAGCAACCTTCCACAAGACATCATTTAACCAAAAGTAACATCAACATTCAGATTATATATTCAAGCTATATTGTTATTCCCCAATAACAAACTCATAGCTATTTATTTTATTTCCTCACATATTTTTTTAAGTTTTATATATTGGATCATATTACCTTAGAAAATAAATGGAACACAATGCTTAAATTATAATACTCTCATAATAAATATTTAAGCAAGAGAATCAAACTATCAATATTTATTAAAGAGCCAAATAGGATATGTAATATTTGATTACATTATGAATCCTTCATAAGGATATAGATAGAATATAGACCATTCAATTAAATCTCAATTTATCAAATAGGTTCAATATAATAATAATAGAATTATTTATTCATAGTAATATTATAATATAAAATACTATCTTTCATAAGAATAATACAAGCAAGATGGCTAGTATTAAAATTTATCAATACAAGAGATGGTGTCCACCTTATACATAAACATGAGGCATAACTCTAGACCTTATCTAATAATCTAAGAATAATGATTCTTCAACTATATTCCTCATTCACTCCAAGCAACTATAGGTTATTTAAAGGAAGGTTTACTGCCCAACCTTTTGTCGTCATGAAGCTACAACTCTAGACACCCCCGAGCTTAATAATCCTATCTTCAAACATGTTAACATATCTTGGATAAGGTAAGGGTGGATATTTAAGTTAGGGTAATATACTCAAGGGAATGACTATACAACCACTTATATACCTATTCTAAATTTGTACCCATAAATACTCATAGTCCCAAATAAAATTTCAATAAACATTCAATGAACATTAAAATAAAGCTAAGCATTTATAAATATAAAATTGAACATGTTATATTTCATAACATAAACAAGCCCCAATATTTGATTGTATAAAAAAAGGATACCTCACTCAAATTATTTCATCTAATAGTCATAGGAGGGTCAAGTAATCTACCGTTGTACCTTATCATGGGAGGGATTAACAATCTACCACCATAATGTTCATGGGAGGGTCAAGCATTATAACACCATGCAAAAAATATAAGGCTTCACATTTTGTCACCATGAAGATGTTACTCATAGACAACCACCACATTATGTCATAATAATATTAAATACTCAAATATGAAACTAAAAAATTCAATTCAATCAATGAGGAACACAACCTCTCTAAGGCCCTTGACTGAGTAAAGAACTACATGGAAGCTAATGTACAACCATAAGAATGCAACAAGAAAGGTAAAATAAACCAAGTGGTTTAATTCTCCTTAAATCCAAAAAATAAACAAAGAATAAAACTATTTTTATTCAAGGAATAATATATAAAACAAGTTAATATAAATCCCATCGAAGTGTTTCAAAAACTCCTAATTATTATCGTTTAGTTCTCTAATACTTGGCTCTCCTAACCATCCCTTCCTATTTTCTCTTCTCCTTATTTTCCCCTCTTTTACTTAGTCTCTCTTCCTTTCAAAATGTCCAAAAAGTCCCAACATAAATTTTTTGACTTCTACATATAGATGTCCTAGAATCAAATAATTACCCTCTTCTTTCTAGACCATTCCTCATTATGGGGAATTGAGGTGCATGGTGGCTCTACAGTTTCCTATCGCTACTTCTTAGACTGCATCACCTCTTCCCACTTGATTTTAGACTTAGGAAATAAATGGAAGATATAACATTCAATCACTAGACACTTTGAATGTTTATTTCAAGATCTTAAGGAAAAAATACAAGTTTCACCAAATAAACTTAAAATCTATACATCTGAATAGAATGTTAAGTCAAAAGGAGGTGACAAATGGTATTATTGATAACCAATTAATTAATACATATTTAATAAAGGTTTTAGATAATGTTATTTAGTTATATAACCATGCTTGGTGCAGTCCATTTACTTCATTAGCCCTTCCAATTTCCTACACACTCGATGCACACATCAAATTTCTCTATCCTAATAGCCAAAGTTATTAAATTTAATCAAATAAAGCACTCAATCAACTATTCATAACTAACCATACTAAGGAATACATGTATTCACATAGATATATTCATATAACCTTATACACTATAATTTTTAATATAAAAATGTATAATAATGATCCAACATCATTTAAGCCAATATATCTCATATAAATAGCTAGATTCATGATTTTAATATCACATAAAAAAATGTAAGCATTATACTTTATTAAGTAATTTAAAACATGATTGATAATAGGTATTTTTCATTGTTAGAAACACTTGATAAGTATTCATAAAAGAAATTTCATACCTCAATTAGATGTGGATAACAACATAAGTTTGCAATAAAAATTTGATTAACCATTATCTCATAGTTATCAATGTCAAATATGAGCACTATGAAAAATGGGGCCTTACAACTATAAAATTCTATTGGGATGATATTGGAAATGTAAAATTTACACATTTCCATCTACATTATACACATGATTAAATTTTTTTCATTAATTAAGCCTTTACACATCCCTAATGGATCCTAATCCTTTCAAATACAATGTAATGGTCTAAAAAATAGATAATCCTAAACCACTATGCTATATATATGAGTCCAAAATTGATACAATAGCATAAGAACCTAATCATACTATTATATCCAAGGTACCTATAAGATAATTTACATTTTTACCTATGTCATTGGCTTCATTAATCATGTGGTTAATAGAGTACAAGCTTATATTTCTCCCTCATCCTATCGAGGTTGATACAAGTAAACCTCTATCCAAATCATATGATGTGAATGTTTATTGTCATTATCATCAGGGACCCTTAGGGTATAAGGTATAATCATGAAGGAAATTTTGGCCACTTAATCTCATTAAACCTATTTGTGACTACATAGTGTGTTTTTAGCTCAATTAGCCCTAATGTAATCACAAATTGAGGTAATTAGTTTATTGGGGTAATCAATTATGCAATTTGGGCCAAATTGAGAATTGTGAACTTAATTATTACTCTAAAAGATGTTAGTTTTGGATAAATTAATTTTTTTAAGGTTTAGGGTTTTTGATTTTGGGTTTAGGGATTAGGTGTTAGGGTTTAAGGTTTAAGGTCTAATCATGAATGTAATTGGGATCAATTAGATCTCGTTGATCCTATTTATGACTAAAAATGTGAGTTTGGGCTTAATTTTCCCCAATGTCATCGTAGATTGAGCCAATTAGTTAGTTATTAAAATCAATGGTATTATTTAGGACATATTGAGCCTAATGACCCTATCATGAAGGCAATTAGGGATAATTTAATTTTTTAAAACCTATTTATGACTATAAAATGTGATTTTGGGCTCAATTAGCCATAATGTCATCATAAATTGAGTCAATTAGTTAATTTGGGAAATAATGATGTGATTTAGGTGAAATTAAGCTTTGTGATCCTAATTCTTTATCTAAATGACATTTATTAAAGATAAATCAAATGGTTTAGGGTTTAAGGTTTAGGTTTTAGGTCTTAGGTTTTAGGGTATAGGGTATAGGATCCAATCATGAAGGAAATTAGGGCTAATTTATGTTATTGGACCTATTTGTTATTATAAAATGTGTTTGTAGATCAATTATCCTCAATGTAATTACAAAATTGAGTTAACTAGTCAATTAAGGCAACTTGTGATGTGATTTGGGCCAAATTGAGCCTTATTAAGCTAAGTATAATTTTAAAGAATGTTAATTGGGGATAATTAAATTATTTCAGTCTTTAGGTTTTATAGATAAGGTATTAGGTTTAGGGTTTAATTCCAATCATGTTCATGAAATTGGGTCCAATTTGATCTTGTTAAAACTATTCATGACTAAAAAATGTGATTTTGGGTTCAATTTTCTCCAATGTCATCACAAATTGAGCTATTTAGTAAATTAGGGAAATTAATAATATGATTTGGTCCAAATTAGGCATGTTAACCTAATTTATTTAGGGTTTATATTTAGGATGAATTATGCAAGCAATTTACACATCAAATAATACGTATGTAGTTTTAACATGTACATAGTTATATCATATATGAATTTTTAGTGTGTATGTAATTTCAGATCATACATGGTCTTATGGGTATTAAAATTTTTAAAAATTATAGAACGTTAATGTAATTTTTTCACATATGTACTTATATCACCTACATAATATTCTATATTTTGGTTTTCACTCTATAGATGTATGTTTTAATGATTTGATCTCTATCCCAACCCTTAAAAGAAGAGAGAGTTTTGTCTAATCATGGTTGACTATATAATGGAGGTCTATTTTTTTTTAAATTTCATCATTGTCCCCACTTTGTACTGTAACATATAGGTCTATTTTATAATTATTTGATCTCTCCCCACCCTTGATAGTAGAAAAAAATGTCTAATCATGGTTGACTACATAGTGAAAGTCTATTTTTTAATAATTTGTTTGTTATCCCCACTTGGTACTACACAACATGTATGTCTATTTTTAAAAATTTGATCATTGTACCTACCTTTTAAATTTTATCACTTTGTGTAATTATGGGTGATAAAAGCTCAAACTAGTGAGAGGAAGTTAAAGTGTAAAATGACAAACGAATTAGAGGTGATGAGATAAAACAAAGGAAACAAATGCAAATAATTCTTGAAAGTAATGATACTATCTGTAATGAATTTAATTTCACAAATAATGATGAAATTAATAATGATAGTATACCAAATTTTAATAGTACACCAAATTTTGAAAGTCTAATTATCAATTTTGTTAATATACCAAATTATAATGCAAGTCCAAATTCAAATTTTATAATTTTTTATTTTGATGATGATGATAATATGTATGATTTTTTACCCTCTAAAAATTAACAAAATTTCATGGATATTTTGATTCGATAAATTAATAATGAAGAAAATAATATGGGAACGTTGTTTGATGAAGAAACTACTAATGAAGAAAACAATATGGGAACATTGTTCAATGAATAAACTACTAATGAAGATAAAAATATGGAAACACCAAATCAAGTAGTTTTAACATAAAGAAAACCTCCTAGGATTTTCAAAAAGATAACAATGTATTTAATTCAAATTGATGAAATTTTTTTGAAACCAATGCATAACAAAATTTCTAAACACCTTATGAGAAGAAAAGTTGATAGAATTTGGGACTAGCACTTTGAAAATTAAATGAATCTAAAATATGTTAATTATTTATTACATTGATGAAATTGCATAAGATGAGACCTAAAATAAACACCTTATGAATGAGAACATCTAATATTGATGGTCAAAATAAGGCAATTGTTGAAAATGTACATAATATATACCATAAAGTAGTTGTGAAGAAATTCACCAAATATGGTAAAGATGCCTGACACATTATTCAAAATTATATTTTAAGTTGTGAATAAGGAACAAAAACTTGATTATAAAAACAAGTAGAGCATTGAACATAAATATAAAAAAACAAATGAAAGTAATTAGAAAACATAGAAGAATTGATATTGACTATAACAATGACTTGTGTGGATTATTTGGTAGAGTCCCATAGAAATACAAGGCTATAGTTGATACCCTAAATCATTTACTTTCATAATTTTGGAAAGATAAAACAAGGGTATCAACTAATATAATAGATGCAATGAAAATAAGAGTTGGTTTTTGTAACCATGAACCACATCCAAAACATTATTCAGATACGACTCAAACATATTTGTACTCTAAATTTATTTTAAAATATCAAAACAATTATATTAGCCAAAGATATTTTCTATGTGAAAATCAATCACACAGGCATTACTTATTGTTGTAGGCATTTTTTAATTTTTTTTGATGCATTATGATTTTTTTTGTCATGTTCATTTTACTTAGCATACTAAAAACATTTTTCAGGATTATGGAATGAAATCTCCACAAAAATTGGCAAGGAAATTTATTATAACCATTTTTTGTGAAAATCCAGATGCACAATATTTTTATAATAAAGCATGTCTGGATGAAACTTACAACATTTATGGTGGATTGCCAAAATTAAAAAAGGGTACACATGAGAAGAGTATACATAGAATTGAACAAGAATTAGTTGGTTTAGTAAATATAAATATGTGACATATCAATTAAAACATGGAAAAGAATCTAAAAGGTGCAAGCTTGTTATAGAAAAAATAACTGTATCTAAATTTATGTTTAAATTTAAGGAGGAAATTATTTATAAGTATGCAAAGCATACATATTAGAGCTTGATGGCTAGATGAACAATTCAATTTAATCAAGGACACATTCCCACTTCATACTATTGTATCAATAATTGAATTTGTAGATAATTACACATTTTAACCACAAAGGGAAGGTTCAATGACAATACTAAAATTTAATAGAGGTTTAAATTTTCATGCATATAGCATTCATGCATATACCTAAAATTATAGAACATGATAAAAAAATATTAAGGAAGTACCACTTTTATGTTAGTGATTATCTAACACATTCTTCAATGTATATTCAGGGTTATTTTCAGATGTTTGATGACAAGTTGAGTGAAAAAATAAGACTGTCAATCAATATTTTATTTTCTTAGATAACCTTGAATCATAATTTAATAATTCATGGATGTTATATTGGCTAGTCATGATGAATGTGAACACTATCATACAACATATTTTGAGTTTTACTAAAGAAGGCCATGGAAAAATGTAACATGATGATGTACGATCATATGTCAAAATAGCCCTTGTAAGAGAGGAGCTGAAGTTTGAAGATGCTATTGATCTGATAGATGAAAAAAACATGATTGAATGGTGTAATGATAAAATATCCCATGGTGCTTAAGAAAAATAAAGTGATCATAGATATTCCTAGTTGATGAAATAATAAAAATTGGCAATCTATGAAGATGATATGATAATAACAGGATCGAGTGAGTTCGACTTAGTTCATAGATCATATGTAGGTCCTCGAATAATTAATATAAGGTCTATGGCATGTTTTTGTTTTGCATGTATGAAAATTGATTAAAATGAGTATGAGTCATAAGAGTGGGTAGATGAATGGAGTTGTATACTCTAATTCCAATTGATACATATCATGTTCTACCAGCATTACAACTTACAAATATGACGTCATCACATAATTTTAACCATGTATCTAATCTAGTGCAACCAAGTAGGAGATGGTTTTTTACATTTAAATTATATACTAAATTAAATTTAAATCATGTTTTATCTACTAAATTTGGTATATATATCTACATATCATTATTAAATCATGTTTTATTTTGTGATGCAAGGCATGTTTATGTAGTTATTGTAGACAAGGATAGCAAGGAGGGGACAAACTACTAATTGTGATAGTGTGTAAAGGAAAAAAAATTGACTTCTATGGTCACAAATGGGGAAAAAAATTATTATTCCATTGGGTTTGTGGTGGTCACTGTAACTTTAATTCAATGATATCGTATCAAAAATTTAAATGTATGGTTATTTGAAGACTATGAAAGACATAAGAAGATAATCCATTATTAAAATATGGTTCTCAAAACGAATGTCCAATTGCATAAATATTAGTGGAGGCCATTAAATAAGACTCTATGGAAGGTTCATGAGTCTGAACATGAATAAATTCTTGATACTATCAATATTAGAGTTGATCTTAGTGGTTCTTTGGATTGAACTCTGAAGGTATGTTGAGTTATTAAATGTAAATGTGTTTAATTGTATCAAGTTTTACTAATTTTTAGGTAATACATATAAATATAAATTAGTTACATAATAACATATTTTTTATAGGTTAATGCTTCCAGATTATCTTCCATATTCATGTTACTGGCACTATTATTAAATAATTCCATATTCTTGAAGTTAAGAAAAGTTTTTGATTCATGTAGATGACTAATGGTTTTTCCTAGAGGGAAGGACGTTATTGAGGCTAGAAGGGGTGATTTGTCTCCTAAAATAGCATACTGAGAGGCCAAGAACTTGTTCCTATAGGTTACTCATCACCCTTGACATGGTGGCAATGCCAATTTTTAGCCATGAGGCCTTAGAGGTGGATATATCCAGTTGTGGCTTAAATGTTGACAACATTTCTTGTCAATGTTTATTGATGAAAAAATATATATCTACATGGATTTAGAGGTTTCAGTGGTGGTACCATATTTAATTCATATGTTTTGATACGCTGGAAGTGGTGGATGTACAAATGAAGGTCTCAAAAGTGTAAATGTATACTAGAGGTAAAGAACCTATCTCTTAACTACATAAAAGTAGCATTTCAAGACTGATCACATAATCGTCAACCATGTGTTTTTATACTATTTTTAATAAAAGTGATTAAATTTCAAATTATAAGGATTACACATTCATGTGATGGTTATTTTATTTCATGTAGATGAATTACGATTTTCATTTAGTGCATGTCTAAAGTTTGCCTTAAAAAGCATAATTTTACCATAAAGGGAAGGACCTTATTGAGGCTAGAATGGGTGATATATCTCCTAATTAGGAATAATTAGAGGAAAATAAATTGGAATTATAGGTTAATCAATACCTTTTACATGATCAAGATTATATTTTTCATCCATGAGGCCTCGATGATAGAGATCTTTGGCTGTATCTTGAATATTGACAACATTTTTTATCAATGTTTCTTGACAAAAAAATTACTAATAAAATGTGTATCACCATGGATTCATAAGTTTTAGTGGTGGTAACATATTTAATTAACATATCCTAACATTTTTGACGTGATATATTTGAAAATGGAAGCCTTGGAAGTGGAAATTTATACTAAATACAAAGAACATATCTCTTAACTACATAAAGGTATCATTTTAAGAATGATCATAGAAGCATCAACCATAGATTCATCTCTTATATTTGATCCAAGTGATCCAAGGTAAAAAAATATGGTCTCCACATGCACATTTTGTTTCTTTTGGTTCATGTATAATACTTATGGTTTTCATTTGACATGTGTCTAAAGTTTAACTTTAAAAAAACAATTTTACCATAGAGGGAATGACCTTTTTCAATCCATAATGGGAAATCTGTCTACTAACCAAGCATGCCTAGAGATAAATAACTTGTTTCGTAGGGGATATTAAAAACACATAACATGGTGGTGAAGCCATTTTTCATCCATGGGTCCTCAGAGGTGGGGATCTCTAGATGTAGCTTGAAACTTACCAATATTTCTTATCCATCTTTCTTGATGCCAAAATTATTTCAATAAGACTTATCTAGGTGGATTCAGAGGTCTTGTTTGTGGGAACATATGTAGTTTACATATCTTGATGTGTTAAAAGTGATGTATTTACATATGAAGGTCCCAGAATTGGAAATGTCTACTAGAGGCAAACAACTTATCTCTTAACTACATAGAAGTAACATTTTAGGATTGATCACAGAGTCGTCATCCATAGAGTCATTTATTATGTTTTATCCAAGTGATATAGGGTTAAATTATATAATTCAACATGCGTGTGATGGTTCATTTTGTTTGTGGAGATGAGCTATATTTTTATTTTGACATGTGTCCAAATTTTACTTTAAAAAGTGTAAATTTACCATAGAGGATAGGACCTTCTTGAGGTCAAAATGGGTGCTCTATCTCATAAATTGGTGTAAATAAAGGATAATAACTTATTCCTATATGTTATTAATCATACCTAACATAGTGTCAATTCCAATTTTAATCCATGAGGCCCTAGAGGTGGATATATCTAATTGTGGATTGAATATTGACAACATTTTTTGTCAATGTTTCTTGACACCAAACTTATTTCAAAAATTCATATTCATGTGGATTCAGAGATAATGGTTGTGGTAAAATATTTAATTTAAATATTTATATGTTTTGGAAGTGATTCATTTCAAATCGGGATCTCAGAATTAGAAATGTCTACTTGAAGCAAAGAACCTATCTCTTAACTATATAAAAGTAGCATTCCAGGACTAATCATGGAATCATTAGCCACATATTCATTTATTATGTTTGATAAATGTGATATAGGGTGAATGTAGAGGGTTTACATATTAAATTTAAGGTTTTTTTTTCATGTACATTACTTATAGTTTTTATTTGAAGTGTGTCCAAAGTTTGCCTAAAAAGTGCAATTTTACCATAGAGGGCAGGACCTTCTTAAGGCTAGAATATGAACTCTATCCCATAATTAGGCATACTTTAAGGCCAATAAAATTTTCCTAAAGGTTTTTAAATACCCCCAATGTGATGGTGATTCTATTTTTAAGACATGAGGCCTTGGAGGTGGAGATATATATATGTGTCTTATTTTTTGACAACATTTCTTGTCAATGTTTCTTGATGACAAAATTATTAAAAAAATATGTATCTGCATGGTTTCAGATTTCATGGCAATGGTAAAATATTTAATGTTCATATATTGATGTGTTGGAAGAGATGTATTTGTAAACAAAGCTATATGAAGTGTAAATGTCTACTATAGGCAAATAACCTCTTTGTTAACTACATAAAAGTAATATTTTAGGACTGATCAAGGAATTATTAGCCATATATTCATTTATTTTCAATAAAAGTTATTTGGATTGAAATTATAGGGATTATAAATAAATTTTATGGTTATTTTGGTTTGGGTATATGACATATAATTTTATTTTTAACATATGTACAAATTTTGCCTTAAAAAGTGTAATTTTATCATAAAGGGAATGATCTTTTTAAGGCTAAAATGGGTGTTCCATCTCCAAATCAAGAATACTGAAGGGTAAATAACTTGATCCTAGAGGTAATTAGGCACCCTCAACATGGTTTTGATGCTACTTTTTAGCCATGAGGCTTTGGAAGTGGATATCTCTAGTTGTGGCTTGAATGTTGATCATATTTCTTGTTATTATTTCTTGATGCCATAATTATTTAAAAAACACGTATTTACATGGATTCATAGGTCTTAGTGGTGTTAATATATGTAATTTTCATATCTCTATGTGTTGAAAGTGATGAATTTGCAAATAGAGGTCTCAAAAGTGGAAATGTTTACTGGAGGCAAAGAATCTATCTCTCTTAACTCCAAAAAGTAGCATTTGAGGATTGATCACAAAATTATCAGCCACATATTCATCTCTTATTTTTGATCCAAATTTTATGGGTTTAAAATAGATGGATTACACATGCACTTGATGGTTCTTTTATTTTATGTATATAAATTATAGTTTTTGTTTGACATGTGTCTAAAGTTTGCCTTTAAATGTGTAATTTTACCATAGAGGGAAGGACTTATTAAGGCTACAATAAGTGTTTCATCTCTTAATAAAGTGTAAATAAATGCCAATAACTTGGTCATAAAGGTTATTCGACACCCTCAACATGGAGGAAATTCCATTTTTTATCCATGAGGCCTTAGAGGTGGATATTTCTAGCTGCAAGTTAAATATTGTCAATGTTTCTTGACACCATAATTGTTTCAAAATAGTGTATCCATACATCTAGGTCAAAATTTATCATTGACCTTATTTCCATCCTATATTTCCTCCTTGGGGAATCTTTCATTACTTCTAATGTGTAAAAAACCTCTTCAAACCATGGCTTCTCAAACTATTCTATGTTTCTTACATCCAAAAGTGTCATGATAAGAAGATTGTAGATACTTGAAACCTATACTTTTAATCTCTAATCATCATTTTTATCTTGAAAAAACTCTATTTTTTCCAACACTTAGGCATAGAGGTCTATAAACTTGGGTCATAACCTTTATACCATTGTGAAGACTTTATAATTCATACATGTAGACTTGTGTGAAGGTTTATAAAATGGAAACCCATGATTCATAACTTTAGTAGTCCTAAAATAGTAAGAAAAAATGTAACTTGTATAACTCCACTTGTGAGACAATATTATGACCCTGTAAATTAGCTTTGAGATTGATGGAAACTTCTCTTACCTTTGTTCTTTCATAAATTCTTTATAAAACCTTATATTCTATAGACCTATAGACCTATAAGTGATTTGCACAACTTGGTATTCTCAATATATTAGCCTTGAAATACTACTTTTACTCTTATAAGGTCAAAATTTGAAACTTTACTAACTCTGCGTACCTATTATAAACCTTATAATTCTATTGAGAATATGATACCCTTTAAACCACTTATAACATGAGAAAAATATTTAGAAACTTGAAAAATAATTATGAGTGTTTTTGATTTCAAACTTATCGTGACCTCTCCCAAACCTTCTAATCACCATGCATACCTATTAAATATGATGTGAATGGTCTTTTGTGAAAACCCTAAAAATATAGTATTTTGGTTGTTTTGAAAGGCTATATTTATTATTTTAAAGGAAAATAAACAATCATGGATAGCCTTATTTTCTCTTTAGACCTTAATCTCATGATTGAAAACCTTAATAAGAGTCTAAAACCTCTAACAAACCTACAAATTTTGATTATTTGCTTTTTATATAGCATGTAAATCTTGTTTTGATGATATTTTTTGGTCTACAGACCATCTCTTAATCTCTTAAAAGCTTCCACATGTTTATTTTTGGTCCTTATGACCATTAAAACTCCTCCAATCTCTATTTACTACTCTTTAACCCTATTGACAGGATTCAAAAACCTCATACATGCCTACAACCTGGTTTTTGACTTGTCATATAGTTTATAAATCCTTGCAACCATTGGAAATATACTTAGATATTGGTGAAAATAAATGATGCTTTACCATTATACATGATTTTTGAAGGTTTTTAGGCTATGAAAACCTTGAATATATTCATGAAAGTCTCGTGAAACTTGGAAATTTGGGTAATTATGCTTGTAATAGTCCTATTTGAAAATCTATATATTGAGATTATACTTAGACATTGGTGAAAATCCTAATTACAATGACCTTAATCTTGAAACCCCCTCTAATATACTAGAAACCTTATAAAAACATGATTTTATTCTTGAGAAAGCTCCTTTTTCTACTCTAGACATTTGGATGAGTTCACAAGGAGGTAGAATAGGAGGGAAACAAGGTAAAAATAGATTTTGAACAAGATGTGTGGATTCCAAGGATTTTTAAGCCTTCCAAATGACTTTTATGAATTGATATAAGATATTTTGCTCTATTTTTTCATTTAAGAAGTCTTTTTAATGCCTTAAGTCAAAAATTATAAGATCCAAACATGGTTCTTAAAACCTTCATACAAGATTCAAAATATGTGCAACATGGTTTCAAATAATTCCATATTGATATTAACATGTTCCACAAGTCTCAAGATCAAAATAAAATTAATTCAAACTATAGATATATTTTCAAACATTTCTCAAGGTCATATCAAGAAGTTATATGGAATTCTCATGGTGATTATAGAATCTAGTACATAATTTTTAGATCTTCTTTAAAATTAATGATAGGTTACAACATTATTTTTAATATTTTCATGGTGTTCAAACCTTAAAAATAGCATCTATGATTTTAGGGCACCTACAAGATTACATATGTAGCTCTCAATTACCTGTGAATGTATTAATGATAATACCTAAGTTTTAATCTCCTTCAATAACACCATAAGGTCTAAATACCTCATCAAAATATAGTTACAGGTTTGCAGACCTTCATGTAATTTTCAATAGACCTATGATAGCATTTTAAAGTTTCCATAGATTTTAAAACTTTTAAAAATATAGTTATGTAAAGATATAATGTTTTTATACATAAAAAATAATATTTTTGGGTTTGTATATAAGTTTTAGGTGATAGTTTTTAATATGTTTCCAATGATTATAGGTTAAAATATTCAAAACAAAAATCCTATGATCCTTTCCAAACATCTTCAAGTGAGAAGATGTTGCTATATAGAGTATTATGATCAAAGCTCCATCAAAATTATGCTAACATGACTGTTTTAAGAAAATATCATAGGCTTTAACCATTCGAAACATGATTCAAAACCTTTAAATCCAAGTTACAAGTAGAGATACATAAAATCCAATGTTTCATTGAGATTGTTATGTATAGATTAAAGATTTACATGTGCTAGATAGATTTAAACATGGAAATTGTAGATTTTTATGATGTTGTCCTTTGTTTTCAAGGTTTCATGATTCTTAAATATGAGGAAAAAAATCTTCAAGCATATTCCAAAGGTCCCATAAGGTTTAATAGGCATATGTGTAGTTAAATCATGAATGTTATAGGTTTATAATTTAGTTTTTAATATTTACATGGTATAACAATAAGATATTTCTTCCTTTGAGTCATGAAGATGATGATAAAGAGTTGAAAATATAATTCTTATAAGATCATTGATATTGTAATGAGAGAATATAGGTTTAATGGTAATAAATATAAGGTTTATAAGATTGTAAGATGTCTAAAAGGTTTTCAAGAAGTTAGAGATCTATAAGTTATCTATTTCTACTCATTTTTGCTATTTAATTTTTAGAAGAAATAAGAAACTAAGATAATGGTCAAGGGTTAGATGATACCCGAATGAAGTTGTGCACCGTATCCAGATGATTGAAGGAGCTCCTCTTTGGTTGTGGAAGAAGACACCTGTAGATAAGAAGACTTAAACAGAAAAATGTTAGATAGATATATGGTGGACTGCCAAGTGATTGCTTCGTCCCAGAAGTGCAAAGACTTCCTGGAGGGATGACAGTCCACTAGTTGATAAAAGAGTGTTGCAAGAAGAAATGGTGAAAAACTAAACAAAAGAAATAGAGGTAATGTGTACCTATATTCTGCTATCGATCTTCCACAGTCACCAATGCTAGTTAGTCTGCCATCGTCGGTTGGTCAAGTTGTCGACGTCAGTTATCCTTCCGATGTTGGTAGGGGTAGTGGTCAATGTTGGTTAGGGCAATGGCCTTGGATGGGTTTGTGGTCGACAGAGGGGTCTGGAAGGAGTCTGGGTCTGTGTAGGGTTTCAGGGAGATGAATAAATTCCATAGAAGGATAAAGGTAGAGGCTAGGTTGTCAAAAAGGGTAAGGATGAGAGGAAGGCTTTTCAGCCTTTCCCCAGAAGAAAGCCAAGTCTAGTTGAAAGTCGGGTCTGGTTGATAGTATTTAAAAAATAGTAAATAAAAACTAATTACTAATGCTTTCTAATTACTGAAATGAAAGGGCAGAAGAAATACTTAGCTCTGCTGAGATGAAGAACCAAGGTGTTGAACGCTTATGCCTGTTATGGCTGATGTCAAAGTCTTCGTACAATGCTTCAATTCAATTCAAAGTGATTTGCATAGAGTCTTTGTGGCTAAGGGAGTGTTAGTTGAAGTCGGATGCCTAGTGATGTCTCAGAGTCTGAGAGAGAGAGAGAGAGCTAGATCCAAGTGAGAGAGAGTTCTAGAGTGATTTCCAGCATCCAAGATCCTGTAAGAGAGTCTAAGAACCGATTGATAAGAGCTAAGGGGTTAACTCTGCATTAGACGTTAGTTTATGTAACTGATGTTGGCAATCTCGCCAGTGTTGGCCTATAGTTGATGGACGTCGGTGGGTAGAGAACTGGTAAAAGGGCTTAATAGCCCATTCTCCATCTACTAATTGCACCATCCATTGGAGAATGGTCAAAGGTCAAGCTAAATATGCACAAGAGTTAGTTAGGAGGTTAGGGGGGAGTAATAATAGGTCTTAGGTGAGTCATGGGGTGAGAAAAGGTCTAAGGGTGAGGTGTCGAGGGTGATGTCCATAATGAGGTGTCGAGGGTGATGTCATTAATTTAAAATAAGTAATGTCTTTTAAATTAATAAGATGTTTAAGGGTTAAGGAGGGGACCAAGGGAGAGTCTACACATTTTAGGTGTCTACATTTTCCCCTTTTTGTCTTGTTGGTTATTTTGGATGAACTGAAAGACAAAAATAGGAGTTGTTGCCCCAGGTATAGTGATGAGGTATTCCCCCTCAAAGCGGGAGTCGAGGGAAGGTAACCTAATAGCAGGTGCTGATTTGATACGCAGTGGATGGGTTATGGTGAAGTTTGAGTGTGAATGTTGCAATAGTTGGGATTGCGCGTACATCACTTCACGTGATAGATAGGTCAAACTATCGCATTCAAAGGTCAAAGAGTGATAAAATTGAAATAACTTGTCCCCAGAATTTAGTCGTAGCTGATTGGGTTAAATGATCAAAGCTATAGCTCCAATGGTCATCGTGTTCCAAGTATCCTGGGCTCAAGAAGTGCTCTTGGAAAAAACAAAAATGTCACAAGTAGTGGGGATCAATTAGAGGGTGATCCGATACTTGTGAGGGTCATAATATGAGGTGCGCACAATTTTTCTATCTATTCATGAGGTAGCATACATGCAATCAAAATAACTAAGGTAGAGTTGTCTCAAAAGTGGTCGTGGTCTGAGGAGATAGTTACGATCTCCAAGGTCATTGGTTTAGTTGGGTTGCGATATAAGTGATCTCAATGGTTGTATGTTGTGGTTAGGGAGATGTATGTGATCTCCAGTGTGCCCCATGAGAAGTCAAAAGTGACTTCTATAGTGTCAGGGCTAGTTGATTGGTCCGTCAGGTAGATAGACAAATGAAATGGCCGTCGTCATTAGGGAGACAAATGGGGGAATGGCTTAGCTAACCTTAGAAGACTGAGTGCTACCTACATAGCCCCTATTGTAAGGGGCATCAGACCAATGTAGTTCAAAAAAAGGGTCTAAGTGGTCGATAGTTTCATGTGTATTATTGTCCATATAAACTAGTATGAATGGGCTAAGTCATGTTAGTGGTCTGAAAAAGGTTTGGTTTGGTTTGGTTGGATGTGACAAAGATGTATAAGAAGTGAAAGGCGTGTTTCTCTTTCATTGACAAGGACCATAATGATATCATAGATAAGGTTTTTGGAAACAAAAGCCCCATTCATGCATTACATCATTGACCATAGGTTTTTGTTTGAGAAGTAGTTGAATCACTTGACATTAAGTGAGCTCGAAATCCCTTGAGTATATTTTGGTAATAGGTATGATTTATGTGATATGTCAGGATAGCGTAACCCTTTTTAGTAGGGATAGGTTTGCCACTTTTATAGGTGACCCTGAAGATGACTATAGACAAGTCCATGACTTAGTAGTTTGTCAGTCATTTTTTTTTTGGTAGACTGATCAATGCGGGAAGTCCACTTGGTGATATTGTGTGTTTTGTAGTGGTCATGTTGAAGCTGTGTAGGTAGAAAAATTTGGTCATAGCCATCCTTCGAAGGAGTGGTCTATATTTTGCTTTTTTATGTTTGGATGACGTTTGAATAGATGTCCTTCAAGGGAGCAGTCTATTAATTATAGCAATGATGTAGCTATCCTTCAAGGGAGCAGTCTACATGTATAGTTTATGACCTTTGTATAGGCATCCTAGTTTTTATGTTTTGTTGACTGAAGTTATGGTCATGGACTTGACTATAGAGGTTTTAAGAGTTTCCATTTTATTAGGAAAAAGCATTCATGCTTAACAAAAGGGTTGACTAATGTTTGTTGGGGTTGAAAGGAATAGGAATAACGATGACGGGGGTTGCTCAAGGGATGAGCTCGAGTTAAACGCCTAGTGAATGATTACTTAACTAATAGTAGAATGGTCATAGATGTAAGGCATAAAAGGGGCTCAGTTTTTGGCTGGCCTTCGAAAGAAGATAGATGATAAGTCCCTAATCCATGCTTATGTGTTGATGTAAGGTTTGAATCAATTAGGAGCAAACTTGCCCCATTTGCTTCATTCCAAATCGGTCACATGTTGGTCATTGTTGTAGGCAGGTTTTGGTCAATGTTGGTCGTGAAGTCGGTTAGTATGATGTTGGTTAGTATGTTGTTGGCATTTGGTACAATGCCGAACATAGTTGTTATAGTCTTGGTTGATAGTGGGCCAATAATAGCCCAGGCAAAGGATGCGCTTGGCAACCGAATTACCACTGAAATGTCCCCCACAAGTCCTATCATGGACTTGTTTGATGACATGGGAAGTCTCAGTGGTTGTTATGCATTGGATAAGGGGGCCATCTTGACCTCATTTGTAGAGATGTCCCCCCAACATGGTGTAGCAAGCAGTGCTTTTGATAAAATCCCGTCATCCATTGCTAGAGAGATTGGGAGGTATGATAAAATATGTCAAGTAGTCCACAAGTCGCTTATACCAAACGTCACGTGGACTAGAGAGGTTAGGAAGAATTTCCCCCAGTGATGTTGGTTGAGACATGTCCAGGATAGAAATCTTGGGTTGTGTTGGTTGAGAGGTCTTGACGAATAATGGATATGTCAAAGGTGTAGAAGTCTGGTATTTTCCTTTATTCTTCAAAGCTTAGGGCCTAATGGCCACATCAATTATGTTGATTTCAAATAAAGGAGTGGATGGTGGTAAAGGGACCATAGTTTTGTATGGGGATCCCAATTTAGGTGAAGAGGTTTGAGAGACATGGGATGTTGTTGGATTTTTATCAAAAGAGTGGTCAGAAGAAGCCTCAATGTGAGGGGTATCCTTTTTCAAGTGTTGATGAATGACAGCCTTAAGGGCACAGTAATGCTCAGTATCATGTCCAGGTGTGCGATGATACCAGCAGATTTTGGTGTCATCGAACCAAGATGGTTTTTATCCAAGAGGTTGATATGATTTAATAGGTGGGAGGATAATGCTCGAAGATTGCAACAATTGGCATAACATCGAAGCATAAGAACCCACTAATGGCTTTGTGTTTTTTGTTGTAGTAGGTGTTGACAAATCCTTTTTAAAAATTGTTGGAGGAGTTTGTCATATCATCTTTATGGTTGGTGGTGTGGCCACACGTGTAGATGACACTTGCTTAATGAGGGACATTGGATGTTTTGGAGGAAGTATGTTTGTGTTAGGTTGAGAGAGTAATGGAGGTAATTTGCCTTTGTGAGGTGTTGGAGTAGGAAGCACTCCTATTAAGGTGGATAGGTGTGGGCCCAAAATAGAGGGAAATGGTGATGGTGGGGGAGGAGTGCTTCGACGTAGTTTAGCAACCTTCTTTGGTTTAGTGCGAGGACTACTATTGGGCGAGGTGAGGTTCAAGTCTACCTTCACTTGTGGGTGACTGAGGTTTGAGAGGCATGGGATGGTCATGGGTTCTACATGTGGTCGAGGAGTGGAGAAAGTATGATCTCCCATTGATGATAAGAAGGATAAGGGCGAGGCCACTAGCGTTGGTGCCATCAAAGCATCCTCCAATATGGGAGAGGTCAAAGTAGACTCTCCCATGTGTGAAAGGGGGGATAGAGGACAAATAGGAGAAGAAGGCTCTTCTACCTATGGTAGACAAATAGGAGAAGAGAGTTCTTCTACCTGTGGTGGACAAATAGGAGAAGAAGGCTCTTCTACCTGTGATGGACAAATAGGTTGATTAACCTCTTCAAACTGTGGGAGAGGTTGGTTAGAAACCATGTTAACCATGCATATATTAGGCTCTTAAAGGTCATCAACTATGGTCTGAATGTGATTTTGGCTAGGGGGATGGTTAAGGAATGGTCTTCTAAAGACATCCATGTTTTGGTTAGCCGGCGCATTTGGGTTATCCAAAACAAGATCCCCGTTGTCCAACATGTCTTGAATGATGTTCTTGAAGGTTTTACAGTTGTCTATGTCATGACCCTTGACACGATGATATTTACAAAAGTTATTTTACCTATACCATGTAGGGATGGCTTTTGAGGGGTCGAATTGAGGTGGTCAAATTTAAGGGAGATTGAGGACCCCCTGCTTGACTAGTTTATCCAACACGGAAGCATATGACTCTCTTATTGGAGTGTATTGATGTTGTACGTATCATTATTGGAATTGTTTTGTGAAGTATTCTAATGTTGAAGGTTTAGATTGGTTAGTTTTGGTTGAAGATGATGGTCTAAAGACCACATCATTTGCCACTGCTTTAGACTTGGAGTGGGAAGAAGAAGGTTTGGATGAAGAAGGGTCATTGGATTTTGCGTTGGTATTGTTACTATGCAATATGACCTTGTTTTATTCAACCACACAGAGTTCAAGCTTTCTGTCCATGGTAAAAGCTTCGTCAAATGTGTGGAATGTCTAAACCCACAAAGTAGATGAGATGTGTTTGGCACATGCTCTTGAAAAGAGCTCAATGATCTCAATTTGAGGTAATAAGAAGGAGAGTTGGTTGATCAAACCTCTCCAATGGGTGACGAAGTCAGCTATTGATTCATCATCAAATTGTTTAATAGAATATAGGTCTGTAATGGAGACCTTCTTAGTGATGTTGGTTAAAAAGTGGTCGAGAAATAGTTGGGCGAGTTGAGTGAAAGAAAAGAGTGAATGACTAATAATGGAGCTATACCAATCAAGGGCAGCGCTAGAAAGCGACATGGGAAATGTACAAAGTAATAACGCATCATCATAGGCTATAAGGTAACAAGCATGTCTAAATGCTCGTAGATGTTGTTGTGGGTCCTCTTTACTTTGAAAATAAGTAAATTTTGGGAGTTCCCACTGGTTAGAATATTGTCGAATAGGCAACGAAGGGCGAATGGGTTCGTTACAGACTTGTTCATATGAAAGAACATTGCTTGAACTAGAAATGGATGTCTCAAGGTTAGACATCTTGTCCATCAGCATCTCAATTAGATCAGCTAACGGATTGGAAGGATGGGCACCCCCTAGGTTGTAAGGTATCTAGAAGGCGTTAGGAGGGGCATATGATGTACATGGTTGTGTTTGTATAGGTGCAACATATTGGTAGTTCATCATAGGGACTGATATTGAGGTCAAGGGGACTTGTGCCATGAAGTTAGAGGGCACAACTTGACTAGATACCACCAAAGGTGGTTGAATGGTGGCATTGGTAAAAGGATAGGTAGTCACTCCCATGTTTATAGGTGCAAGAGTGTGTGGAGTTGAGATAATCAAGTTTTGGTATGGTATAGAACTTGGTTGAATTGTTTGTGATTGAGGGGGTACAGAAACCCCGATGGAGGTGGGTCCAAAAATAGAAGGAGAGGCCAACACTTGAACGTTGGCCATGGTCAGGTTATTAGTCGAGGCAATAGCCTGAGTTATGATGGGTTGGCTAGCGGATGGTGTTGATTCCATTGTCGCTTCAGCAAGAGAAGTTGGCATCCCAAAAATAGGATTACTTGAAGGGTCTCGCATTTGGATTCTTGCGAGATAGTGTTGGAGAGCCTTCACATTGTGGTCAAGGAATCTCTCAAAGTTTTGATCCCCTTTGGGAATAATTGGATCTTGGTCGGGGGTAGGCTAGATAGGAGTACGTTCAGTATCTGAAGTATGCTCCATCAGGGGACATGGTATGAAAGGTGAAGGTGGAAGTGGTTATTACCTTGTGTGGTCAATAAGTTATTTGATTTGACGGTGTGTCAAATCCATCCAAGGAAAAAGGGGTCTAGGTTCCAAGAACTGTGTGCTTCAGTTTCAAAAAACCAAAGTTGTGTTTGATAGCAAAAAAAATCTAGTTTTTAGCTTGATGTTTTTGAAAAAAAGTTGGTTGATAGTGACTGACGTCGGTGGAAAAATTGATGTCAGTAGAGATAAGTTTCCGACGTCGGTGGAAAAATTGATGTCGGTGAGGAAAAGTTGCAGACGTCGGTGGAAAAACTGATGTCAGTGTCTATGTGTTTCCAGAAACTTAGAAAACTGAAAGTTTTTGGAAGAAAAAGAAAGTTATGAGTTGTTTAAGAACTCAAAAAAATGTGTCGTTACCAGCTTAAAAAACTAGATAAAAATAGTAGAGTAGATGAAGGCAAGCAACCTCTAAATGTTTAATTCCTAGGAATAGAATTTTAGAATCGTGGTGGCTTATGCCTTAGAAGAATGTGTTAGAAGTTTGGCTTTTAGAATGGGTACTAAAAGAAGAAGTCTAAAGCTAGTTTCAGGTTAGTTTTGGTGCTCAAAAAGTTTGTATTAGGTTCTGTACGTGGCCTGGTGCTAGGAGCTTGCTCCCCTCACTTCACATGCCCAAAGCCAAGCTGGGTCGCTTAGCCAATATATACTTCGCCTAGAGTTTATACTCTACTAGAGAATAGAGTGGGTCCTCCTCTTGGTTGTGAAGTCCAAGTAGGATTGCTAGGAAGGGTAAGGTATCTGCTAGGTGGTGAAATCCTAGTCGTGCCTTGTCATAGGTATGTTTAGATGTTTGGTTGTGATAGTGGTCTGGATCTGTAACATAAGTGCACTATGATTTATTCATAATGTGTTTTAATTACTAGATGAGCTAAATATGCATTCAAGCAGGAGTGAAATGCATTGAACTTTTAACCCAAATTGAAATGTTTGTTCAGATGCAGACAATGATGAAGAGGTTAAGAGCATGAAATTTCACTACTCTAGGATGCAGAAAGAAAATGACAAGAAGAAAAAGAAAGATTCTTTTTAACTTGTGATTATGGTTTCTTTTCGAAAGAAAAAGAAAGAAGGCTGAAAGGAGATAAAATTTCCCTAATGCAGCTATATGAATGATTGCCTTTTTAGAAGAGAAAAAGAATGATGAACCTAAGGAAATTCTAGGTGTCCCACAGGGTGTGCTAGAATGTTTATACTCATTTTTGCTATTCAATATTCAGAAGAAATAAGAAACTAAGATAATGGTTAAGGGTTAAATGATACCCAGATGAAGCTGCGCACTGTATCCAGATGATTGAAGGAGCTCCTCTTTGGCTGTGGAGGAAGACACCTATAAATAAGAAGACTTGAATAGACAAATGTTAGATAGATATATGGTGGACTTCCAAGCGATTGCTCAGTCCCAGAAGTGCAAAGACTTCCTGGAGGGATGACAGTCCACTAGTTGATAAAAGAGTGTTGCAAGAAGAAATGGTGAAAGACTAAACAAAAGAAATAGAGGTAATGCGTACATGTATTCTACTGTCAGTCTTCCATAGTCACCGACGCTGGTTAGTCTGCCGTCATTGGTTGGTCAAGTTGTCGACGTCAGTTATCCTACCAACGTCGGTAGGGGTACTGGTCAATGTCAGTTAGGGCAATGGCCTTGGATGGGTTTGTGGTCGACAAAGGGGTCTGGAAGGAGTCTGGGTCTGTGCAAGGTTACAGGGAGATGAATAAAGTCTGCAAAAGGACAAAGGTAGAGGCTAGGTTGTCAAAAAGGGTAACGATGAGAGGAAGGATTTTTAGCCTTTCCTCGAAAGAAAGCCAGGTCTAGTTGAAAGTCGGGTCTGGTTGATAGTATTTAGAAAATAGTAAATAAAAACTAATTACTAATGCTTTCCAAATTACTAAAATGAAATGGTAGAAGAAATACTTAGCTCTACTGAGATGAAGAACCAAGGTGTTGAACGCTTATTCCTGTTACGGCTGATGTCGAAGTCTTCGTGTAATGCTTCAATTCAATTCAAAGTGATTTGCATAGAGTCTTTATGGCCAAGGGAGTGTTAGTTGAAGTCTGATGCCTGGTGATGTTTCAGAGTCTGAGAGAGAGAGTGAGAGATAGCTATATCTAAGTGAGAGAGAGTTCTAGAGTGATTTCCAATGTCCAAGAGCCCATAAGAGAATCTAAGAACTGATTGATAAGAGCTAAGGGGTTAACTCTGTGTTAGACATCAATTTATGTAACCAACATCGGTGATCCCACTGGTGTCGGCCGACAGTTGACTGATGTCGGTGGGTAGAGAACTGGTAAAAGGGCTTAACAGCCCGTTCTCCATCTACCAATTGCACCATCCATTGGAGAATGGTCAAAGGTCAAGCTAAATACACATGAGAGTTAGTTAGGAGGTTAGAGAGGAGTAAGAATAGGTCGTAGGTGAGTCATGGTGTGAGAAAAGGTTTAAGGGCGAGGTGTCGAGGGTGATGTCCACGGTGAGGTGTCGAGGGTGATGTCATTAATTTAAAATAAGTAATGTCTTTTACATTAATAAGATGTGTAAGGGTTAATGAGGTGACCAAGGGAGAGTTAACACATTTTAGGTGTCTACATTATCATTAGTAAAAAACATGACCGATCCTCCTAAAAAACAACACAAAGGAATTTTGTGATCATGTACAAGCATATTTTTAGGTTTTCATCAATGTTTTAGGGTTTGATAGAGGTTTTACAAGTGATAAGCATGGTAATAAGTTTTAAACACTCACCTATAGGCTCTGTAGGGTCTAAAAAATAAGTTACAATGTTGTAGATAAAATTTGATGATCAGATAATGAAGTTGTAATGTTTTCAAGATTATCATGGTGATTATAGAAACTAGTATAGGATTTTCAAAGATTCTAAACCTACCTATAGGTTGTAAAATTATTTTCAATATTTCCATGGTGTTTAAACCTTAAATATAGCCTTTGTGATCCTCCTTAAACTTCAAACAAACATAATTAAGTCTTACGGTATGTTTACAATAGGGTGTTCAATGCCTCAAGAAGAGTTTCAAACATTGTTGTCATTCACTACATACCGAGAAAGCAATGTTTCACATTTCTAGGACTGAATAAGAAGACAAAGCATAGAATTTCAAATCTTCTTAGACCCATAATGTAAGTCTATAGTGGGATTTTTAAGGCCTTATTTAATTTTTCAACCATGATCCAAGAATAATCATGATTTTATAGGTGTTAGACATGGTTTTAACTCCCAAACACTCACCAACAAGCTCAACAAGTCTAAAAAATAGAGTACAAGCATTCTCTTTGACCCTACAAACATATAGGCTTCTTATAAGGCTCCCTTCACTATGTAGGTGGAGACTCTAAAGATTTTTAGAACCTTATAGGATTTATAGAAGATCAAAAGTATTGTATTCATGTTTTCACCATGATCTTAATTAGGTTTTTAAAAATTTATAACATGTTTTGAATGTTGTAGGCTTTTTATTAATGTTTTAGATGGGTTTTAATCACATTACAATGAAATTGAAGGTATGCATACCTTTTTTAATATTTCATCACAATAATAAAGGGTTTGAAGATATAAATGAACTTACCTGTAAGTCTAAGAATTGTCTCAAACATCATTTAAAAGCACCTATAGGTCAGTAAGCAAATTTTGAAGGGTTTCCATGATTGTAAGGTTTCTAACAGATCTGTGACCAAGTTTGCAATGTTTCCATATTAATGCAATGTCATAAAGATCTTGAGAATGTTGGGTAGGGCCAAAACCAATCATAAAACATGAATGTTTCATATCTAAGAGAGGGTTCATGATCTCTAGAGCACATCATCAAGATAATACAAGTTTATTTTACCTACACAAGCATCCATAATGCATGTAAATAATTAGAAATAGGCTTTTTATGAATTGATACAATAGTGATAAGAATTCATTTGACAATAGTTTTCACAAATAACAAACCTCTACAATATTCAAGTGACAAAAACTATCATGACTAACAAATGGGATCATTTCAATATTTAACCTATGTTTTCTCATGTGAATAGATTTTTCATGTCTCCATTAGTTGCCTAGAAAATAATTGTGATAGGTAATAGATATGATAATTGAATGATACATGATCCAAGTGTCACAATATAATTCATTGTAAGTGAAAAATGTATTTTCCAAAGTATGTGAAACCACTACAAGTTCAAGCTAAATTTTATCCTTTAAACATCACTTCTTAGGTAAAATAATTCTGGAGATATGCTAAAGCATTCTTGATGGAATTTTCAAACATATTCTCATTGGAGTGATGCATGTTAGACAAACATTTTTATATAATAGGTATCATTACTAATTATGTACATGTCTCTTAAATTTTTATTATAGTTTATATCTATAAGATGACAAACACAATCTTGACAAGGATAAGAAATAGAATGAGATATATAATTATTAGAATGCAGAACTGGTTGCCTAAGATGTTCCATCCATGCCTTGATAAAAATAAAAAAATTCAAATCATGTTCTCAATATAAATACATGAAAAAAAATTAAATAAAATCATTTAAATTATTATCATATAATCTTCTCCAACTATTACTATTATGATATACATCATTTGTGTCACAATATAGGTAGATTTTTATGCATTAAATTTGGGAATTATTTTTAGTTTAGAAAATATAGTGAGGGAGTGAGAGAGTGGGTATTGGATTGGTGTTAATATTCCTTTATAAATATTTTATAAGTAAAAAAATTCATATAAGCATAAAAATGTGAACATAATAGAATGTTTAATAAATTACAATAAAAGCCATAAGGTGAAATCAACAGTAATATTTCAGGTCAATTGTTGCTTAAACATTATTATTGATTTCATCTTATGTATTTTGTTGTAATTTATTAAATATTCTATTATTTTCACAATTGTATGCATGTATGAATTTTGTGTGTGTGTGTGTGTGTGTGTGTGTGTGTGTGTGTGTGTGTGTGTGTGTGTATGTGTGTGTGTGTATGTATATGTATATGTATATGTATATGTATATGTACATATATGTATGTATGTGTATGCAGTGGGAAATGCAACATATTTTTAACCACAATAATAACATGAGGGGGGTTCCAAATCCTCCAATCAAGTAAAACTATGTAATAACCCTTACTAGGTACTATGTTTTCCTATTCACTAAACTAATAACATGTAAGGTAAATATATAATCTAGTGGTCAACAAAGCTTGTGTCACAAAGTGGGGGTTAGTAAACATAAAATTAAACATGCATAATAAAATAATAATTGAGCTATATATAGGTAAGAGTCTAATGGATGGAGAGAGAAATATATTTAAAAGCCATTACTTATGCTACTTTTATAAACTAAAAAAGAGGAGTAAGGTTAGAGATATTTACCTTTAAGATGAACCCATTGATAGTCAAAATCTCCCTTAGACAAAAGTGTTTCATAAGAGGTTGTTATGGCTTGTAAGGATAACTAAGAAAGTCAAAATCATCCATGACTTTTCAATAAGACTAGATTCTTCTCCAAGTAGAAACCCTAATTTAAGACTCCTTGAGTAGAATGGTAGAAGAGTAGATTTTAAATAAGTGAAAATGAATAATTAAATCTTGTTATCTCTCTAAAAATGGTGAAATGGATATCTTTATATAGTTGGATCTAACCCTAGTCCTTTCCAAAAGTTTAGTTTGAAAAGGTCAACCCAATTGGCCTTGTATCATTATTGACAAAAATAAATTAGGTCTCAATGTAGGTTAGCCAAGGGCTGACTTGGAACCTAAATAACTTTTATAAATTAGATTACAAGGTCGATGGGGCCAACATTGTAACGTAAACCATAAAAAAGGATTTTATGTTAATGAAGGTGTAAAATAGCTAGAAGAGGGTGCAAAATAGGAGACATAGCTTACAGTAATGTTTTTAGGATATGGTTGTGTAGAAATAAAGTGTTAGTAAGGGAAAATAATCCTATAAAACACCAAGTGTCTACCCACCACTTTCCTAATACACCGCTTAAGGTATACACTCAAAGAGATTGAGGATTGATGGGTTCCTAGAAGATAAAAAGCATCAATAATTGATAAAGTTTTAAAATATTATGTGTATACATATGACCCACTTGAAACTCATCGCATGTCACTTAGATCCAATAGGAGATGGTTCTTTGAGAAAAGAACATAGTAACACATAACACTGAAGTTAAAAATAGTTATAGTATTTTAAAGCAAAAATAACTAAAATTTAAATAATTGAAAGGGAAATAACTAAAAAGTAAAATTATGTGTACCTTCACTTACCTTTATTGTTGGATAGTTGTGTATTTTGTTTATATTTTTTATCATGGGGGGCATAGATATTGTTTTTTAAAAATCCAAGGATACAAAACTAAAGAGAAAAAACAAATAAACACAGGGAAGATAAGATAACTAATACTGTGTGGATGAGACGTACTTGGAATGTTGGCAAGTTGGGGTGATAATTGCTATGTTAAACCAAATGACCAAGCAAAATTTAGATTAAATTGAGTAAATAAAAACCCAAGGCTGCTAAAGACCAAAAAACTCAAATAATTAAACCTTAAGTAAGATAGTCAAACTCACTAATTCAAACCAAAGATACATGTCAGAAAGGATGGTAATCAATCATCAATGTAAAAGTAGTAACAATCCTTAATTATACAAATATTGGAAAACAAAAATGGTAAAATGACATTAATGAATAAGAAATAACAATTATTACTCAATCAAAAATGGAAAAGGTGCATAGAAGTGGAAACAACATTAGTGAGTGAGAAGTAACAAGCCAGCCTCACTCAATAATGGAAATAAACATGGAAGTAGAAATGGACTCAAGTGTTCAAAAATTGGGTAGTAAAACAATGGAAAATGGTAAAAATCAAATCAAATCATGTTTGCAGATGTAAATCGAGGGGAAAAATAAATAATCCAAAGTTGTTCAATTATATTATTTTGTTTTAAAGATAGATAACACTAAAACAAAGTAGTGATATTATGTTTATAAGATATGAAAAAGAGGGAACATATAAGAAGGGAAAACATATTTATAATCACACTTCCCTATCAATGGGGAAATTAAATGGGTGGAAGGGATAAGAAAGGAGAAACCAAGGTAGATTAACTCTTTGTCAAAGATAAGACACTCAAAATAGGTTTGTCAAAACAAGAGGACTTTCGACATTAAGGACTTAAGAACTTCTCCTAGTCACACAAATCTTAGGTTAATAAATCAAGTATGTAGATCATCCAATGAAGGCTATATGCATGATAAATTTAATGGACCTACCTTCCCAAAATGTGTTCCCCAATCCTCAGGACTGTTTATAGAGTAATTAATCTACTATGAAGATTAGGTATTTGTGTGAGAAAGTAGGTAGTGTCATATTTTTTTGAATTATCTTATTCCAATATACTGGCCTAGTACACCCCAATGGAACTTGGTTTTATCATGAGGCCAACTGTGAAGCTTGAGATTCGATTAGAGATAGGATATGTTCTTGTAATCACATCTTTAGTTGTGATTTTGACTTTTTTATATATTTATGTTGACTCTTGTATATCATTGCCTTTTATTTTAAATGATTTATCTTTTAACTTTATTAATGGATTTTCCTATTCCTCCTCCCTATGGATTTGGAAAAATAAACATGGGTGATAAAGATGACTTTGATTTGAATAATTGGGACTTAGTTTCTAAGAGAGATAACTTAGAGATCATAGACTCTAATAGTCTCATTAATGCAGGTAAGATAAAAGTGATATCTTGACTTTGACCTTGGTTTAGGAAACATGGATTGAAAGGAAAAGAAGTCAAGAGGAATGAATCATGAAATAATTTGAATTACTTCAAATTAAAAAAAATGTGATAAAGGGTGAAAAAAGAATACAATGATAGTAGAGTGTGATTCCTTATTGTAAGGATGGAAATGTAGGAAAACATACCAACATAGTTTGTTGTGCAGATTTTATCTATCAAAGAAACAAAAACCAAAGTTTATAACAAGGATCACAAAATCAGAATCATTTCAAAACACATTGTAGACAAATAATACTAAATGAGAGATGGTTATTTGATGAGGAAGACCATGTCCTATCTATGGTCTTACACTACAACTCATAAAAGATAAACCCACAAGCGTGTACAAAGCATGTAGCAAGTAAATTAAAAATATATATTTATGAGGAAGGTTAGGTCCTATCCATGGTCCTACATTGTAACTCACCAAAGGAAAAACATTAGGGGTGAAAAAAATATTGGAAAGTAAGAAAATAATGAGAACAAAATGAAATCATAAGGAAAACCAGGACCTATCTACATGTTTACAATGCAACCCATGATGAAATAGAAAACTAAAGGACCAAAAAGGAAGGCTAAGGTTTGTAAAAAGAGAGAACTATTGTAGAGGGTGAGACCTGTGTAAGTATCATATAAAAAATGTTAGAAAGATATTATATATAACTAATGAAAAGAAGTGGGATATTTAGGCAAAATACCTTTTTAGGAATTGCACATTAGTGGGCTCTTTGAAAATATGGCCTTCATTAGATTGAAGGTGATAGGTGCTTGGACCAATAATGTATTTGAATAAATAAGGTCCCCACCATTTTGGGGATTATTTATCTTATTTTTCATGAGTGTAGACTAATTTAAGGACAATATCAACAACATTAAAAGTGAGAAATTTGACTCTTTTGTTATATTGTTTGGCAATGGGGTCCTTATATTGGTGATTATGTTACAAAGTTGAAAGATAGTGTTCATTAAGGAGATCGAGAGCATGAAGACAAGCTTCATATAATTATTCATCAAGTAAGATACCATGATGAGAGATAAAGAGAGGTGGAAGCTCAACTTCTAATGGGAGCACTAATTCAGAACCATAGACTAGAGAAAATGGTGTTGCCCTAGTAGTAGTGTGTATGATAGTATGATAAGCCCAAATAGCAAGATAGAGATGAAGATGCCAATCTATGTAGGTTTCATGAATTATTTTTTGGAAAATTTTATTAATAATTTTATTAGTGCTGTTAGAATGGTCATTACATTATGGATGGTAAGGTGTGTAAAATTTTTGAATGATTTTAAATTTAGTAAAAATATGTTTGATGTCTTTATTTTTGAAGTTACCACCATTGTTTGGAATGATATAATGAGGGACACCAAAGTGGAAAATGATTTTATTAAGGATAAATTTGTAGATGGTGGTACCAATGAAATTTATGAGGGATAGAGCCTTGACCCATTTGGTAAATATTTTATGGCTATGATTATAAAGACATGCCCATCTTGAGATCAAGGTAATTTGTGTTAGGTTGTGGAGCTAAAAGCTTCAACCTTTGCAAACTAAGGAACAGATGGTTGCTGAGTTCTACAAGAACCGGCATCAGCAGCAGGACTGACGTCGGCAGAGACCAGTGCAGAAGGCCACCGGCAACGACAGGAAGTCGGGCGACGTCGGCAGAACCAGACAAGCAGGGACCGACGTCAGTCGCCTGTGTGTTCCAGAACTACTCATTTCACGGACAGTTAGTTAAGTGAACGAAGAGTTTGCATGTTGAGACCAGTTAGAGTCTTGGGCTGCGAGGACAATTGTCTAAATTAAGAGTCTAAGTTAGTGTTTGAGTTAGGGATCTATTTATAGACCCATTGGCATGTATTGTATAAGGCATGAGATAGAAAGGAAGAGTTCCTTCTAGTTGTAAGATCTGTGAGTTGCAGGTTGTTGCAAACTCATTGGGGATCTACATGTAAGTTTGGTCTTTGAATTGTAGGTTGCAGGTTCATGAGAGATCAGCTTGAAGTGCTATAGAGTGCTTGATGTACCGGCAGGGTTATTACTGACTGGTTGGTGAGGTGAACACCAATTCTGTGTGTGAGTTGGTTGTTGGGACCATTTTTTGTGTAGGGGAGTGTGTGTGAGAAGAATTACTGTACACTTGAGGTGTGGCAAATCTCTGTAAGGTGAAAGAGTGTGGCGGCTCTTTGTTGTATTCTTTTCTGTTAGTGTTAATACAAGATAGTGTATTGTCTCTCATATTCTGTGCTATTGGTGAATTCTAGTTACTTGTGTTTCTAGTTATTTCTGCATATTCAATTGCTTATATTTGGTAATCATACTGTGCTCTTTCTGAGGAGCAAGATCCTAGGAGGTGGAATTAGAACAGGTGTGTTTGTTCTTGGATTTATCTTCCACCTCCTCCCTCCCAACAAGTGGTATCAGAGCTTTTGGTTGGGATACTAACAGATTGGTGTAGATCTGGGTAGTGTGTTTTGATTACAGGTTACTCACAGGGTTTCTGTTTGAGTGGGAGTTGAGCAATGACAGAAAGCAGTCAACTACGAATGGAAAAGTTTAATGGCAAGAACTACCAATTATGGAGGATGCAGATTGAGGACTATCTATATCATAAAGATTTGTACTTACCGTTGGGTGGGGTTGCTAGCAAACCCGTGGATATGAAAGATGAAGAATGGGAGGTTCTTGATCGGAAGGCTCTGGGATCTATTAGATTGAGTCTTGAATCATCTGTGATTTCCAGCTTATCACAGTGTAAGACAACGGTGGAGTTGATGAAATCTTTGGAAAATTTGTATGAAAAACCCTCGGCTTCGAATAAGGTATTTCTTATGAAGTGTTTATTTAATTTGCAAATGTTGGAAGGTGGATCTGTTCATAGCCATCTTAGTGATTTCCATGGTTTAGTAAACCAGTTAAGTTCAGTCAATATTGTATTTGATGATGAAATAAGAGCTCTCTTAATCTTGTGTTCATTACCTGAAAGTTGGGAAGGTTTGGTAATGGCAGTTTCTAATACTGTGTCTCCTTCAAAAGTCTTAAAAGTGGATGATATTGTGAGTGTGATCTTGAACGAAGAGATATGCAGGAAAAGCACAGGGGAATCATCTGGAGATGCTTTGAGTGTTGAAGGAAGAGGAAGGCCAAGAGAGAAGATAGAGCGTGGGAGATCAAGGTCGAAGACGGGCAAGAGATCCAAGTCCAGGTATGGCAGAATAACCTGCTGGAAATGTGGAAAGCAAGGGCACTTAAAGAGAGATTGCAGATTAGGTATAGATTAGCATGAAGAACATGAAGAAGAAGCAAATGTTGCAGGTTATGTTGCACAGGATGCTCTGGTATGTTCTTTGGATAAAGTAGAATCTTGGGTATTAGATTCTGGTGCCTCTTTTCATGCATCCCCACATAGGGAATTTTTTCATGAGTATGTCCAGGGAGATTTTGGAGAAATTTGTGTAGGGGATGGTAAGCCTTGTCAGATTATTGGCAAAGGCAAAGTGAAGCTGAAACTGCAGACAGGTAACACATGGGTGTTAAAGGAGGTCATGCACGTCCCAGTTCTGAAGCGGAATCTGATTTCTGTCAGAAGTTTGGGTGAAGAGGGTTGCATAGTAACTCTCACAACGAACTCTTGGAAGGTTACCAAGGGTACACTTGTTGTAGCTAGAGGTAAGAAAGTAGGTACACTTTATCTATCTACTTGTTTTACTGATTCTCTTTCTGGGTTATCTACTTCAGCTGTAGATTCAGAGATGTGGCTTGATAGGCTTGGTCACATAGATAAGAAGGAGATGCTGGTTCTTGAGTCAAAGGATATGCTTTCAGATTTGGAAGGCATGGATCATGGTTTTTATATGCAGAAGAAGAAGGTGAGGTTTCTTGAGAAATCTGATGTTAGTGACAAGAATAGGAAAGCCTTGGTTTTCAAGGAGAAAGTGACAGACAGAGTTCAGCACAAGATGCAGAGGAATTCTGAGCAGAGCAAGGGTGATTTGGACAAGGGTTTGATCCAAAAGGAGCTCGTGGGAAAAAGTCAGGTCTCACAAGAAAAACACAGAGACCGACGTCGGTAGAAAAACCGGCATCGGTGTCCAGACAGGGACCGACGTCTGCTATGTGCAGCCCGACGTCGATGACTCGGGGCAGACAGAGACCGGCGTCGGCCAGGGGAAACCGACGTCGGCAGGGAGGCAGTCATAGGAAACCAACATCAGTCGGCTGTAGACTGAGATGTGACCGGCATCGGTCACTGAGACGAATTTTGGGTGGACAGCAAGCTGTCATGGAGTCTCAAGCGCCCATATGGAGGACTGAAGGTGTAAGTAAGTTCTTAAATTCGTCATTTTCTTTCTTTACACTACTTGTTGCTCATTTATGGCATAGGACCAGGAAGTTATTGATGAAGCAGAACAGGTAGATCCAGGAAATAGTGGGAGCTAGGCATGAATGAGGATGTGATTCCTTGGAGGAGAACCAAACAGGTGTTTTGGGTAGTGTTGCCAGCTGGAAGTAAGCACTGAGAGACGAATGGATGTTAAGGATAAAGAAGAGTGGAAATAGATACGTGAGATGGAAGATCAGGGCATATGATCTTGTATTAGCTGCAGGGCAATGGAGGTTTGTTCATTGTGTTTCTCTTTACCAGGTTGGATAGTATTAGCTACACTATCCTATTTCTGTATGATGTGCTTGTTGCAGGGTTACATATACAGGTATTGCTGAACTAAAGGTAAAGCTAGTTCAGGTGTTTGTCATGGAGAATCTGGGAGCAGCAAGATTCTTTGGCATGAGTGTGTTCTAGAGACATGGAAGGTCATGTGTTGACTTTTTTTCAGGATGATTGTGTGAAACCAATTAGCATGCCGATGGTTAGACAGTTCATAGAATAGGTGTCTTGATTCACATAATGAGGTTGAGTGTATGGTATGTACTAAACCTGAGTTTTCCCAAGCAGTGGGAGTTGTCACAAGTTAGGAGCCAATCTGGGAGAGAACCATTGGAGGGCAGTTCAGTGGATTCTTACAGGGACTAGTAGCAGGTGCACATGCTATGCAAGTTCAGGTTTATTTCTACATGGTTGTAGATGTGGATGTGGTAGGTGATTTGGATGACAGGTTTTGCACCACGGATTCTATGGTGGTTGGTATTCAAGGGTGATTTTGAAGATGGATACATAGCCAAGGGAACAAACTAGACGGTGTACAGGTACAGGTATAGGTTGCAGCTGTTTATCTCCAAGTGGGAGATTGTTAGGTTGTGGGGCTAAAAGCTTCAACCTTTGCAAACTAAGGAATAGATGGTTGCTGAGTTCTACAGGAACCGGCATCGGAAGCAGGACCGACGTCAGCAGAGACCAGTGCAGAAGGCCACCGGCGACGGCAGGAAGTCGGTCGACGTCGACAGAACCAGACAAGCAGGGACCGACGTCGGTCGCCTGTGTGTTCCAGAACTGCTCATTTCACGGACAGTTAGTTAAGTGAACGAAGAGTTTACATGTTGAGACCAGTTAGAGTCTTGGGCTGCAAGGACAATTGTCTAAATTAAGTGTCTAAGTTAGTGTTTGAGTTAGGGATCTATTTATAGACCCATTGGCATGTATTGTATAAGGAATGAGATAGAAAGGAAGAGTTCCTTCTAGTTGTAAGATCTGTGAGTTGCAGGTTGTTGCAAGCTCATTGGGGATCTACATGTAAGTTTGGTCTTTGAATTGCAGGTTGCAGGTTCATGAGAGATCAACTTGAAGTGCTATAGAGTGCTTGATGTACTGGCAGGGTTATTACTGACTGGTTGGTGAGGTGAACACCAATTCTGTGTGTGAGTTGGTTGTTGGGACCATTTTTTGTGTAGGGGAGTGTGTGTGAGAAGAATTACTGTACACTTGAGGTGTGGCGAATCTCTGTAAGGTGAAAGAGTGTGGCGGCTCTTTGTTGTATTCTTTTCTGTTAGTGTTAATACAAGATAGTGTATTGTCTCTCATATTATGTGCTATTGGTGAATTCTAGTTACTTGTGTTTCTGGTTATTTCCGCATATTCAATTACTTATATTTGGTAATCATACTGTGCTCTTTCTGAGGAGCAAGATCCTAGGAGGTGGAATTAGAACAGGTGTGTTTGTTCTTGGATTTATCTTCCACCTCCTCCCTCCCACCAATTTGACTATGAGATATAAACCCCATATGGAGAATGGCAAGGAAGAATCCATAGTTTTATGTTTGGTTAGAGGTGAATGAATTAAATCATTATGAATTTTTTAAGAAATACACTTTTTATAAAATTTAATGGCATACTTTTCAAGAGTGGGCCAAAAATATACCATAAATAAGCATTTGTGTGTTATAGCATGTTTTCTATAGTGGCCAACACAAATGACCCCATGTGTTTGTTTAATAAGTAGATTAACCTCTTATTTCATAACACAATGGAGCAAGGTACCTTCAACATTATGATAGTATAAAATGTTATATCAAAATACATACTTAAAACCCTTTTTGTGAATGTGATTTGTTTTGAAGGAATCAATGTTTGGAGGATAGGTTTGGTGTTCAAAAAATTGAATAATATCTTTGTATGATGGGCTTTGTTGAATGGTGACAACCTCGATGTGGAAGATGAGTGAATCTTGTGGTTGAAGAGAAGATGGGGATTTTATTATTTAGATAAGGAAAGTGGGATTTTTATGAAATTGGTGTGGATTAAAGAGAGATGCTAAAGAAGAAAGTGAATCAATAATAAAATTTTGGTTTCGATTGATAGGCTCAATGGTAAAATAATCTAAATAATTGGGAAGGGTAGTTATGATTTGATGATAAGAAATGAGATTTTTAATTTTACATTGATAATCACCATTTACTTAGTATAAAATGATTTTGTAGTCACCTAAAGCATGCATATATGTGATATCTAGATCAAGGGTTGCTTGCATGCCTAGGATTAATGCTTTGTACTCAACCATGTTGTTAGTGATATTGAATGTGAGATGAAATGGTAAAGGGGTAATTTTTACAATAAGAATAGTAAGAATAGATCCTTCCTAAGATCCTTGAAGACATTTTTAATTGTCTAAATGAAGGGTATAAGTATATTTATGTAAATCACCATTAAGTTTAGGAAGTTTTTCGATAACTACTTTTGGTTTAGTAGTATCATGGAAGATAGAGGACTCATCAAAATGACTTTATTTAAAATCAACAACAAAGATTTGGAAGTAATATTTAAGAGATATGTCTTGATTAAGATATTAAATATATATAATATTATCCAATAGAAGACTATCTTAAAGGTAGTTGGCGTAGACACCCAAATCTAGCCACAACCAACTTTCAAATGGACTTTAGACTGATTCCTACCAACCATTGAAAATTAAGCATAGGAATCATTAAATGTCCTAATTTTTTTTGTAAAACATTCATCAATGATCAGAATAATGTTGAAGGATCCCTATTTGGGACATTATCTCATACACAAAAATAACCTCTCATGAATTCACTATCAATCACCTTATGACATAAGAACTATCAGTTTGGCCTATGGACCCATTGAGCGGGGCACTTGATCAAATCTCATAAAATATAAAATGATAGTAAAATGGAATTAAATAACTAAATAGGATTAAATTCTTAGTTGAATTATCCATTTTTAATTAATGAATATATAAAAAAATAAATTTCAAAAATCAAAATATCAAGACTTTTCATCATTGCCTTATAAGTTTTCAAGATCTTCCAAATTATCCCAAAATATCTAATTTGAGAGCCATGCCTAGTAATTGAAAATCATAATTACATGACAAATATTAACTAAACTAGAGTTATCATCAACTCACTTAGGGTTAGTTTTAATGCATTCCATGTTTAAACTCAACCTTAGCTCACCTTGGGTGAGAGTTAATTCTTAAGGCTATAAATACAAGGCCATGTTGATTGATGTTTAAGCTATTTTGGTGAAAATTTATCATGCACACATATCTTCACATTCTATCTTAGTGTAAATTTATTATGCCTAAATGCCTTCAAAGCTTTGATATTATAAAGTTATACTGCTAATTTGAAGAGAGAGAAGCATTGAAAGTAGTGTTACCATGCGAAAATCATAAGCCAAGAAACCAAGAAAAAGTGCCATGGAAAGGTGAAGTGAACAAAGCTCCATTGATGAAAATTTATTGATGCATAAATTAAGAAATACACTTAAAAATCCCATATATATCTTCAAGGAAAGTAAAATAGTGATTTATTTTATGTTTTAGTTGTGTTTTCATATGCATGTTTGTTAGCTATGCTCTCCCTAGTGTTTAGGCTAGAGGTTTTAGGATTTTAGTATGTTATTTTGATTTTTTTTATTGGAATAACACAATTCTAACCTCCCCTCTATGTATTCCTTTTCATATAATTACATGCTTAGTGGGACCAAGCATCCTGTATGGCCAAGGAGATTGATATGATAGTTTTAGTTTTTCTAAAGGATGTATATAAATCTTTAAGTTTAAAGGTTTAGCTTTATTTTTTACATGTTTATTTTTTAAGCAAGTCACTGGTATCAGGGATCAATGTCAATTTTTAAGATTGATGTTGATTTCATGAATTGACCATGATATCTATGTAAAAAATAGAACAAGGAAAGCAACATGGATAATAATGGTTTTACTCAATTTTTCTTGCCTTCATTTTGTGTTTGATGATGTGCATGTTATTTGGATAACCCACGTATTATAGAATCTATGAGACATTTTGGTTTTAAGATCATTTATTAATCATTTTTCTATCAAAATAGACTTTGTTTTTATTTTTTTATATGAAACATCGATTATCTATAGTAAATTGATGTCAATTTCTGTAATTGACATCGATATTTATGGATCACTAATGATTGATATCTCAGGAAAGTAATTAAAAATACAAGACCTAAATTCAAAATGTTATTTTCTCACTTAATTTTGGGATTCTAAGAAAGTAACTCCTCTAACATTTTTCAAGTACTAACATTGAAAGATTAAAGTTTAAGCATGGTTAAAATTTTCACACATTATATTTGGTGATTGAAATGTACTTAGCTATTTTCATCTCTTAGTTATTTTTGAAGTTTTTGTAATTATTAACAAAAAGAACAAGGGGCTCAAACTTCATAACATATTTCATTTTGATGCTATAAAACTGAACTCTCAATTTAATTAAATACTCATAAGAGTTTTCATTTTTATGCTTGTATGTGGAGGGGTTTGTTTAGCAAGATGAGTGTCCCGTGTATGTTGTCTTCCCTTCCCCTTTAGGGAACTTGGGTGATCAAAAATACTCAATTTTTTCATTTTTTTTTACTTTAGTCCAAAAGCGTGGAAGGAAAGTTGATATGGCCCTCCCCAAAATATTTATGATTCTGTAAAAACCAATATCTTTTCATAACAAGTTAGTTAACACAAATCCAAATGATGTGATTTTGTCCTAGTGCTTGCCACACATATGGGACCATATAAAAATTAATGAAAATGAATAGTTTAGATAAACCCACTTGTCATGGACATACTGTTGATGCAGGGTAAGAAACCCAAAGTTTCACATCATCATATAAAATATTGAGAGAAGGGGCTTGAAAACCCTACTTTTGATGCACTTTTACTTTTTTGCATTAACAATTTAAAATCCTCTCACAACATGTATATAGATGGAATTCGATATTACGATGCAACCTTGTTAGGTTTAGGATTTAAGACATTACACTTAGGTGTTTTTATCATTTTATCCTTTTTACTTGCATGGTAATGTGTCAAAACTCTTTATTTATCATACCATGTCAAAAAACAAGTCTTATTTACACATCACTCCTTTGTTTGAAGAGGTTTTATGCCATCCATTTGACATCACACATTTGCCTTATTTATTTTACCAAACTTTTCATGTTTGCATCATTTTCTTGAAAATGGCATTGTTACATAGCTCATTTCATTCCAAAATCATTGTGCCTTAGAGTCTTGAAACAAACCATTTGTTATATATTTAGAGAAAGATAACATCATTACATTACTTGAATTGTTTCAAAGACTTTTTTCTTTGTGTCCAAATTATAATTTGGAAAACCATGTGTGCCTTTTATATATATATATGCCTAGCATCATCATGCCATTCATTCTTATATATATTTTTGTCTATTTTTGAGAAACCTAGTCTTCTAAGTTGAGTGAAAAATTAAGTCTTGATAAGTTCAAGCCCAAACATTGATTGGTTTATATCTAGGCTTGGTTTAATTCTAGCTTTGAACATTTACCTTTCATGTATGGGTTGTGTAACTTAGTTTAATTCCTTGCTTGAATTAAAGACTATCTTTGTTCCTATATTTGGGGAACTAGTCTATCTTGTATATGCCTAAAGTTCAATGTATTTTTCCAAATGACCAAGTGTGTGTCTAAATCCAAATTCCTAGTTTGTGTTAAAGTGATTAAAATTTGTTAGTGTTAAGCATGGAATATACTGAGAGGGGGGGCTGAATCAGTATATCATATATATTATAAAACTTTCCCTTAATAAAATTACACTTAATCAAACATTAAATATATGCAATAAAACTAAAACAATAAACACCACACAAGAGAGAGAAACTAGATATAATGTGGAAACACAATGTGGGAAAAACCACGGAGAACAATCTCAAGTATATGAATGAGCACCAACCCAAACAATATTCACAAGCACCAGCTTGCAAGAGCACCAATCCATTTGCTGAGCACCAACCTAGCAACTATTCATGAGCACCAACCCACAGGAGCACCAACCGCTTTGTCGAGCACCAACCCAACAACAATTCATGAGCACCAACCCCTTTGTGTAAACCACACAACTATCTCTCAATGTTGTTGTCTCAACAAATGATAGTTCATTACAACATCTCTTTCCTCTCTCTCACCTTTGCTTTTCTAAGCTAGATATAACAAGTACAAATCATATTCATCTCTCACAAATGATCTTCTAAGATAGATAATATAATATATAATCAACCTCTATCACTCATATTACAAATGGCTTCTCAAGCCTTTATTTATAGCTTTCCAAATCACCTTTGGCCTTCCCCCTTTGTGACCCTTCAATCCTCATGGAAAATGGTGCCAAACTTGTATGACCCTTCATATCCTTGCCTTTGGAAAGTCATGTGGTGACCCTTCATGAGAAAAAATCTCCTTCCCTCTTTTGTCTTTACTTTGGTGACTTTTTGTATTCCTCAAAGTGTCCTTTCATGAGAAATTGTGCCCTTCCTCTTTTGTCTTAACTTGGTGACTCTTGGAATTCACCAAGATGACTCTTCATGGGAAAATGCATCCCATCCTTCTTTTGTCTTTACCCCGTGGCTCTTTGACTTCTCCATGGGCCCTTCTTTTGTCTCATACACAACAAAAAATATATTCGTTAATATTAAATAAATATTAAATCACATTAGCCAAGATATAAAAATTAAAAACATCATTAAATGCAATGGGAGTTTTATCACCAAAAATGCTAAAACTTTAACATTAATGACAATATTTCCAACAATCTCCCCCTTTATCATTGATGGCAACCTCAATCCTGAAATTGCCACATCCTATCACCTGCACATACTATCATCTAAAAACATACAGTAACTACCCCTTACAATAACAACCTATACCTATTCCCTGTACCTATTTTTGCACCTGTACATGTCCCTATTATTCTCCCCCTTTGACATCAATGGCAGAGGGCCTACCTGTAGCTAACACTTAGCTCCCCCATAACAAATGCTGAACCTCAATGGTAGGAAGTAAAGGAAATTACTCCAAACTTCTCTCGTAGATACTCAAATGTATCTTTTGGTAGTGCCTTGGTGAAAATATCTACAATCTACTCTATAGTACTAATATATTCCATCTTAACCTATTGATCTATAGCCTGCTCTCTCAAGAAGTGATATCTAATGGAAATATGTTTTGTTCTTGAATGCATTACTAGATTTTTTGAAATATTTATATCACTTGTGTTATCACAAAAAATGGAAATAGGTTCATCATACATCACCTTGATATCTTCTAAATTTTGCTTCATCCAAAGCACTTGAGTACAACACAATACTACTACAATATATTTTGCTTCAGTTGTAGAAAGTGATAATGAGTTCTACTTCTTGCTTAGCCATGATACTAAGCTATCACCAAGGAAGAAATCTCCTCCACTTGTACTCTTTCTATCATCTAAGAAACCTGCCCAATCTAAATCTATATAAGCAACTAAAGTTAAATCTTTACCTATGGGATATCATAATCCATAATCCAATGTCCCCTTGATATATTTAAATATTCTTTTCACCAACTAAACATGACTATCTCTTGGAGATGACTGATATCTTACAACCATACCTACTGCATGCATGATGTCTAGTCTTGATGCTGTCAAATATAAAAGACTACCAATCATAGATATATAAAAAGATTGATTTGTAACAGGTGAATCTTCATCCTTACCTTATTTCCTATACACATAGGTGTGCCAACTGGTGCACAATCCTCAAAACCAAACTTCTTCAACATTTCCTTGGCATATTTACTTTGAGATATTAAAATTCCTTTATTTGATTGAAATATTTGCAACCCTAAGAAAAATGATAATTCTCCAAGTATAGACATCTCAAATTGTTTTTACATTCTATCAAAAAATTCTTTTTTCATCCTTTCAATATTTCCTCCAAAAATGATATCATCAACATATACCACAACAATCAATTGATGTTCACCTTCTGTTTTGATGTAAAGATTACTATCAACAAATCCTCTCTTGAATCCTTGATCTTGTAGGTACTTATCAAGTCTTGCATACTAAGCTCTCGGAGCTTGTTTTAATCCATACAATGCTTTCTTCAATTTGCATACATGGTTACTAATATTCAATAGAATAAACCCCTCAGGCTACTCAATGTAGACCTCTTCTTCAAAACTCCCATTTACGAAGGTAGATTTGACATCCATCTGAAACACTTTTAAATTTTTAAATATTGTGTATGCAAGAAACATTCTAATAGCCTCTAACCTTGCCACTGGTATAGAATTTCTTCAAAATATATTCCCTCAATCTAAGCATATCCTTTACATACTAATCTTGCTTTATTTCTGGTCACTTGTCCATTTTCATTCAACTTATTTCTATAAACCCATTTTGTTCTTATCACATTGTGATCTTTTGGTCTAGGCAATAATTCCCAAATATCATTATGTTATATTTGATCTAATTCTTCATCAATATCCTTAACCCACTGCTCATCATGTTTATCTTCTGAAAAATTTCTAGGCTGAATTTTAGATAACAAAGAGACATTAACTTGTTCAGATTCACTTACCATCATTCTTCTGGTGCAAGTTCCTTATTTTATATCCCCAATGATGTCACTTTCATTATAATTTTTTTGAATGTATTTGGATGGAGTCTTGGTGCCCTTTTTCTCCTTCTCCTTTTCCTCATCTTCATCTAATTCTTCAAATTTTTCCTCTTCAATGATTTCAAGAATATCTACTGGATCACTGATTCTTTGTGTTCCATCTTCTTCTATCCTGACACTTGCACTTTCAATTATTTTCTTGGTTATTTTGTTATAACATTTATAAGTTTTACTTTTTCAAGAATAACTAAGAAATATACCTTCATCTACTCTAGATTCAAACTTACCAAGTTTTTCATCGATTCTCTTTATGAAGCATTTGCTATCAAAAACTCTGAAATAATCAACTATTGCTGGTTTGTCTTTCCATAGCTCATAAGGAGTCTTGTCACTGTTGACTCTTAATAAATATCTATTCTAAATATGTACTAATATACCAACCACCTCTCTCTAATATTTATTTGCTATCTTGGATTCATTTAGCATTGTCCTCACCATCTCCTGAACTATTCTATTTTTCCATTCAACTACTCCATTTTGTTGTGGAGTTCTGGCTGTTGAATACTGTCTCTTTATTCCATGATCTTCAAAAAAATCAATAAATTAATCTAACATGAATTTTCCTCCTCGATATTATCTTAGACACTTAATCTTTAGATTAGTTTCATTCTCAACTAATGCTTTCAATGCTTTGAACTATCTAAAAGCTTCTGATTTTTTCTTTAAAAACATTATCCAAGTCATACGTGAAAAATCATCAATAAGTAACATGAAATATTTATCACCTTGAGTACTTTGAGTCCTCATAATCCACATAGATTAGTGTGAACAAGCTCTAGCATCTGAGTGGTCAAGTACTCTTTTGTTTTGAACCACCTTCTAGCCTGCTTCCCATGCTAACAAGGTCCAAAAAGCATGTTAGATGGATTTGCAATCTTTGGAAGATTCCTGACTAATTGATTTTTGTAGATTTTGACAAGATTTTCAAAATTTATGTGCCGCATTCTCCTATGCCATAGCCAACTTTATTTAATCTGACTCAAACAACATTTTGACCTTTGATGTCTGATAGCATATATAAGTTATTACCTATTTTCTGAGCATCTGCAACCAATACATCTGAATCTTTTCTTCTAATTTCACAACCTTCTGCATAAAACTTTATTGTGTGCCCCTGATCACACATTTAACTTACGCTCAAAATATTATGCTTAAGATCTTCTACATATAAAACATTTTCAGTTTTAGTTCTACCATTATCTAAACTTAGTGTACCTTTTCTAGCAATTTTGGTATTAGTATTGTCCCCAAATTTCACTGTGCCACCATTGATATTCTTCAAGGTTATGAACTTGCTATATTCTCCTGTCATGTGCCTCAAACATCCACTACCAATAAACCATGGCTTTTCTTCATTTCCTACATGCAAAGCTATCTGGACCAACATAAAATCTTCAGGTTGTTTCTTATGCCATGTTTGAACCTTTTTCTTGATGAATGGAGCCCTAAAACTATGGTCCTTCTTGAATAACTCGAACACACTTCTACAATACCAAGCTATGTTTCTGAAGTTTTTATACTTGTAAAAAATTATGGTCTCTTCATCAAAGCTTGATAGAGGAGAAAAAGAGTTATAGCTTCTACTTCACTCTACATGACCTTCCTTTTCCTTATTTTTGAGATTGTTAGCTCTTTTTCTACATTCTAATTTCTTATGACCATATCCATTACAATAAAAATAGTAACCATAAAAATAGAACCTATTTTTGAATCTCTAACCTGATTGCCTTTTATATCTTTGTTCCTTCCAGCTTTCTTTATCCTCTGTATTATTCACTTCTTCCCTTCTTGTTTCCTCATTTGTAAGAGCTTCAACATATCTCTTCTTCTTTTCAAAATTGATACCTATCTTATCTGATATTTCCTTTTGTATTTCTAATATCTTATTCATCATATTAGTTCTATTCTCAAATATTGAATCATTAACTATTTTATTATTGACTGCTTTCTCAATCTCTACTTCTAAAGAGGCAATTTTAGTAACATACCTTTCATATTATTTTCTTGTTATTTCCAACTATGCAGTTAGATATTATTCATTCTTCTTGGCTTCTTCAAAGTGTGCTTGTAGATATTCAATTATCTCCTTTGAATCCTTTTCATTTTTCTTGATCTGGCGCTTCACTCTTTGATTTTTCTTTTCAACAACTTTCAACTCTTTTAAGGCACACATGAGTTCTCCTTCCATATTTACTTTAGATTCATCCTCTTCTTCTTCTTGATCAACTATTATTTTGCTTGTAGAGGCACCTTTATGTATGGCCAGCTTGTGCTTTCTTGATCTACCTTCAAGCTGTAAAACATTTCATAGAGGAACCTACTTTGATACCAATTGTTAAGCATGAAATATACTGAGAGGGGGGGGGGTGAATCAGTATATCATATATCTTATAAAAATTTCCCTTAATAAAATTGCACTTAATCAAACATTCAAGATATGCAATAAAACTAAAACAATAAACACCACAGAAGATAGAGACACCAGATATAATGTGGAAACCGAATGTGGGAAAAACCATGGATAACAATCTCAAGTATATGTATGAGTACCAACCCAAACAATATTCACAAGCACCAACTTGCAGGAGTACCAACCCCTTTGTTGAGCACCAACCAAGCAACTATTTGTGAGCACCAACCCAAAATATCACCAACCACTTTACCAAGCACCAACCTAGCAACAATTCATGAGCACCAACCCACAGGAGCACCAACCCAACAAAAATTCATGAACACCAACCCACAAGAGCACCAACCCCTTTGTGTAAACCACACAACTATCTCTCAATGTTGCTATCTCAACAAATGATAGTTCATTACAACACCTCTTTCCTCTCTCTCACCTTTACTCTTCTAAGCTAGATATAACAAATACAAATCATATTCATCTCTCACAAATGCTCTTCTAAGCTAGATAATACAATATCAAATCAACCTATATCACTCATACTACAAATGGCTTCTCAAGCCTTTATTTATAGCTTTCTAAATGACCTTTGGCCTTCCCCCTTTATGACCCTTCAATCCTCATGGAAAATGGTGCCAAACTTATATGACCCTTCATATCCTTGCCTTTGGAAAGTCATGTGGTGACCCTTCATGAGCAAAAACGTCCTTCCCTCTTTTGTCTTTACTTTGGTGACTTTTCGTATTCCTCAAAGTGTCCCTTCATGAGAAATTGTGCCCTTCCTCTTTTGTCTTCACTTGGTGACTCTTGGAATTCCCCAAGATGACTCTTCATGGGAAAATGCATCCCATCCTTATTTTGTCTTTACCTTGTGGCTCTTTGACTTCTCCATGGGCCCTTCTTTTGTCTCATATGCAGCCAAAAATATATTCATTAATATTAAATAAATATTAACTCACATTAGCCAAGATATAACAATTACAAACATCATTAAAGGTAATGGGGCCTTTATCACCAAAAATGCTAGACCTTTGACATCAATGTCAATATTTCCAACAGTTAGATTAAATATCTTGCCTTTTATAACTCATTTTGTTTAAAGTATATCTTTTATTACTTTTTCTAAAAGACCTAACAATAATTTTTTTGATCCTATATTTTGTGCCTTATTTTCCAAAAGACCCAGAAACCTTTGTTTCTTTAGACCTAGTTTAGACTTTTTTAAAACACTTTTTATATAAGTTTGGCAGTTTGTTTTTTATTCATCCACTTGACATTTTTATGTAAGACATTTGACATTAGATTATTTAGACCAAGTTTTAACACTAACCTTTTTGGAGATACAGATATAGCCTATAGAATGAGTTAGACAAAGTTAAAACCATTTTTATTTTATACCTTGTTTTTAAGAGTTTAAAGAAGTCTAGGGATATCTTCATGGAACGTTAGTCATTGATTTGGATATGTCTCTTTACACTCAGCATGGAGGCATGTAAAATCCATGTTATGATAATGTGGTTACACAAAATGACTTTTTTCAAGACCCCTATAGTAATGATGTAGTTTTTCAGAAAGATCCTTATCCTCCTTACAATACTCAATCTGGAGAACAACGCTGATATCCTCAAGTACAATATTCAGTGACACCTTCTTTGGGTTGATTAACATACCAATTTTATCCTTTTAATTCTATGGTACCCAATCCATTAAATATATCATTAATCCTCCTTCAAATTGTGTGAGAAACCAAGCAATAGAGTGTCCAATTATTAACATTATAGGACCTCATATTTTGGATCATGAAAACAACCAAGCTTAGCAATGCCCTACCATTACTATTCTAGGACCTCATCTTTTATCTTGTAATGACAAACAAGTTTTGTAACTCCCTACCATTACCATTCTAGGCCATTATCATTTTGATCACAACATAAACCAAGATTCAAAACACCCTTTCATTACCATTCCAGTCCCTTCCAAGTATGGTAGCTTGTTATGCAAACAAGGTTGTGTAATTACAACTAGATGGGTCATAGTTACCATCCTAGATTAGTAATTTGTCAAGTCCAAATTAGATGAGCCTATTTATATAGATATCATTACCTAACTAGTCATCATTATTCCTTTAGTGCCTACATTCCCCCACTTTATAAAACCTATGCTAGTCTTTGAGACATAACAGAGCCAATCATTTGAATACCAAGATGAGTTCAAAACTATTTTTTTATAACTACTTGTAAACCAAGGGCAAGAAAACTAACCAATTCATGATTTTTTTTATTGAAACACCTATTTGTGATGAGTCAACCTATGATGAATCACCCTTTGATCCTTTACCTATTATCAAGTAGTCTCACTTTGATGAACTAGTCTTTATTGAGTGACATCTTAATGATTATAACTGTCTTTAGGCAAATCATTATCTTGACCATTGTCTTATTTTTTAAGAGCCTCCCTTTGATAATATAGTCTCTATGGAGTTATCTCTTGACCTTTTACCCATCATTGAGGAGCCTCACTTTGATAAACTATTCTCTATGGATCCCATTATGCCATCATAGTATGTTACTTATCAAATACCAAACATTCAAAAAGATTCATTGTAGTAGCATCTATACCCGATGAAGAATCAACATTGAAGTTAGTTTCTATTATTGAACTAATATTAGATTTATCATTGTAAGTGGAGTCAATTTTAGTATCAACATTGGATTCATAGTCCCTTGAATTACACTTGACTTCAAAAATAGAATACATTCATGGTTGTTACAACATTGGTTACATATGCCTTGTAAGTCAATTTTAATATATTTATAATCCTTCCACACTTTTTTGAGGATGATTACTTCAACATCAAAACAAATTTTATTAGCATATTTTGAGGATTATTATACCTCTTTCCATTCCATTATTGTTCCACATATTATTAACACTAACCAACCTAGCCATTATATTGACCTTTCACCTCACACAAGTGTCGATTGGGACCGAAGAATCATAGATTATTGAATTACATCCATGGTGACTGTTATAGTAGTTTTTCTTTTTTTATTTTAATTTTATTAACTTACTAAAAATTTAGTGAAAAATAGGGTTTATGAAGATTACCTAAAGATACGAATTTGGGTGCACATTTCTTGAATCTAACAAATGAGGGAACTTATTTTTGGTTTGGAATAAAAACATGCACACAAAAAAATAACTTGGAAAAAAATACATTAATAGATAGATAGGTGAGTTGGTTGGTTTGGAACCAATCTCAAAAAATTGGGAACTTCTTCAAGTGGATAAATAAACACTAAAATTAAAAAATATAAACATTCAATATAAATAATGATTATGAACTAATCTTCATATAAATTATCAATGTAAAAAAAGTATTCATCCCAATAAGTTGTATAATGATTTACATCCTCTTTTATAACATCAAGTTAGTTAGAAATGGATTTAACTTAGGGAGAGTAAAAAATGGCATAAAGTGCTAACTCGAAGGCTATATCACTTTGTTCAGTGAAAAAGGGTTGAGATATGTATACACCTTAAATTGGTCATATAATGTATTTTCATAGTCCTCTTCATAGGAGACTCTTCCTAGAGAATAAGAGCCTTGTTCACACTAGTTGTGTCTTTATTTTTTCCTATCTTGGATTTGTTTCTTGATTTTTTCACCTTTTTATTCATTACCTATCATTTGGGAACTTATGACCAATGATTCCACCTTAGTTAGATGATATTCCCCATGCTAATCCTATTCTCCTGGGTCTTAATCTTGTAGGACAAAATCACCTACATTTGACAATAATGATGGACATGGAAGTGTCTCATTTTTGGTGCTCTTGTCTATTTGCATTTTGAACCCCAATGGTAATTTATCTTTGCTTAACAATTGTCTAACCCTTTTTATCCCCTCCTTTAAGTTTTATTTATCTTTTTGATGTTATATTACATGAATAAATCTACCAAATTCAAAATAAATAGTATCCTATATAAAGGACTTCAAAAGGCATTTTATATCTAGCACTTACTACTTTGGCATAATAAATAATTAAGATCAGTTAATAGTATAGCTCAGACTTCTGCATCACACATAGATTTGCATGCTTGGTCAAAGAAGGGCCTAGGAGAAAGTTCATGCTTGAATCTATTATGAGCATTGATTATGTACATTTCCTAAGGGAAGACTACATTTTATCTGACACCATAGATTGAGGGTTGATGTAGGTAGTGATTAGGATAGTAGGGGTTATAGATCATGCAATCATACTTCCCCTAACCTAGTTTTTTCCTTTTACTTTTGATATGTTTTTTTGTGTGTAGATATAAATAGGGTTTTTAGAGAAAAATAGGTTATACAATGGCACCTACAAGATATTGTAGTGAAATAAAAACACCTATAGGACCCAAAAACTAGACTGCATCAGAATCCATAACCAAAAATTGATTTGGAAAACAATACCAAGATTGGACTACAATGTCGAACACCAAAGTTTCCAATTTTTAGTGCTCCTATCCTTTCATTGAAATAAATCTAGATTTAGGTTTTTGACATCTTCTCAGTCCTAGACAATATTTTTTTAGCCTTTGTATCAGTAGTTTCAACCTATTTTTTTAGACAAGTCATTTCTTTTCCCCATGTATTTGATTTGATCAAATTGATATAAATGTATATTTGAATACATTTGATTATATACTACCCATTAATCCATCCCCTTTATTGTTTATTAACTAAACCCTAGTTTCCCAAAAATAATAAAACATTTGGTGAACCTAACTTACTTCAAACAAATCTCAAACCCTAAGTACCCCTAGGGTTTTCCTTCACATTTTTTGTGCAAAAATTCAATTTCAAAATTTTTATTTTTGTATAATTTTTCGTACATTTGTTTTATTTAAATTTATTTTAGAATTAAAAATATTGCAATAATTTCAAAAATCTAAAACTCCAACCCAAAACCCTAAATCTCCAAACAAAGTCCTCAAACCATAATCTTTCCTCCTTTACAACTTTTAGATTATTTTTTTGGATTTTTTGCAAATTGTTTGAAGTTTCAAAATATTTTCAAAATCTCTATGTTAATAGTATTTCTTAAATTTATTTTCTTAATAGCACTTTTACATATTGTCTTTGGTGAAATCAATAAAATTGCCACTAAGGCAATTCTTCCCTCTCATCCTATAGATAAATTTCTAAATTGTTCTCATAATTATGACAATTAATGGACAAATTTATAAAATTGCACATTAGCCAAAAATGAGGAAAATGATTTCATTTACAATGAATAAAATTACTATTGTTGTAATGAAGAATATGATGATGCATATGAAAGTGATAGTGAAGAAAACATAGATGCATCTTATTCTCTCAAACCTATTTATTTCTTCTCTCTTCTAAAGAAAATAATTTTGATAAATGGGAAAGGTACTTTTCAACTCATTCTGCTATACATAATGCATCAAATGAACAATATAGTCATGAATTTCTAAGTGAACCTATCATTGGTGATAATTTACTTGAATTTGAACCTAGTATCTCTCTCTCTTTTGCTACTTATATGTTCAGATTACAATAATTAAATGCAATAAAATCAAATTTTAAATGCATAGTTCAAATGATCTATCTCATGTTTTTAACTCTATTTTTTCATCTCAAACAATGAAAAAAGAATTTTTAAGTGATAAATCTCTTACTATTACTTCTCATATCACAAACGAGAATAATGCATGCACTCCATTAAAAGATAACATAGATGCATAAAATATTCCAATTTCACATGAAATTTTATTACATATTAGAAAAGAATTAACATATTCTCTTGCCCCTCTCCCTAGTGATAATGGAAGTTATAATGAGTATGATAGTGAACATGAAAATTAATATGATAATGAGAGTGAATATTAAAGTGATACTTCAACTCCTCCCCTTTGGGATGAATAAATTTACAATTGTGATAATGAATGGAATATTGATGAGTATTTTGCATATAGTGAAGAATAAAATGCATCCCATTCTTCTAACTCTTTTCTCACTCCTTCTCTCAAACATAATGCATCAAAAAATATTGCTTCTACTTATATCCATGATTTTATTTCAAATGATGCAGATGCAAATGATAACATCACATCTTCTATTCAATTAAAATAGGATTCACTAAATACTAAGATACCAATGAATCTCCTAAGCCAACCCCTACTATAGTAGCACCTGTTTCTCACTCTTGACCCAAAGAGAATGGTCACATCCCTCTACTAAGGTCCAAATTACCATTCTTCCAAAGTTTCAAGTGAGCACACCCCCTCTCTATGATCCAATTACTAAATGTAGCATTTATATGGCTAAAATACATGATCAAATTCAATGTTTAAATGAACCACTTCAAGATACAAATATACCATCCCAAGATATTATTTATTTGGTGCATGCAATTGGCAGATTAAAACACCAAGTACATCTCTTTACTTTGGAAAACAAGGATTATAAGTCTTGGATGGATGCCAATGATTTACATGGTAACCCTCTTCCCAAGACATTTATCAAAGCTTCATTGCCCAAGCATTTCCAGATACCATCATTGCCTCAATTTTACGGAACTAGAGATCCATTCATGCACCTTAAATCCTTTCAGAAGGCTTTACCATCTCATACAAGTCCTTTGATTCTAATTAAGTTATTCTAATAGACATTAGAGTGTAATGCATATAATTGGTTCTTTCATCTACTACCGATTGGTTCCTTACACATATATGATGACTTAGAGGAGCCATTTCTCAAACATTCCATAGCAAAGATGGGTCCTCATGTTACATATGAGAACCTTGCTACATTACATCAAAATACTTTAGAGATAGCTAATGCTTATATCTTACAATTCAAGACTCACAAGTTATGATTGATCTATAGACCAATAGATCTAGATATTTATCATATATTTATTAAGGGGCTTCAACAACCCATCCTAGAGCATATATTATATCAAATAGAGTCCTCTTTTGGGAACTTATGTTATATAGTTTTAACTTTGGATAATAAATTGGGAATGATTGAATTAGATTTAGTTGATCATATTGCTTTAGATTTCACAAAATTAACTCCATTTATAGATCCTAACACATAAAATCCACCATGTCCCAAACAAAATAGGAGACCACAGCCAAGAAAGCAACCATTTAAGAATATAGAGCTAGTTTTTAGAGCAACACCTATAATATGCACTAGAGATAATAGAAATAGTGTACCACTACAGTTTGATTTAGAGTAGGATAGCCCATATGTCATATTATCAACACTACTAGATAGGATGTTAATCACATTTCCTTATAGTCATTGTTAAGATCCACATCTCCTACACAAACAAGCACATCAGGCCTTTTGTAATTATCATTATATTCATGGACACAAAGACAATGATTGTTATGGACTTAGGGACTATATTAATAAATTTGTTGATAATGGCATCATATCATTCACACTTGGGGCATCAAGATATCCTATATCATGGATCCATATACCTCATTCCTCCATGATTGAGTCATCCTAGGACATTCCTTCATATGAATCATCAATTACTCATTTTGAGAGTAATGTGGTTTCTAGGATAGAGCCTCATAAGAGATCTCCTATTCCACCTACTCAAAGGGTTTGGAGACTAGTAAATCAAAAACAACCTACATATAGTAGTGTAGTTTATGGAGTATGTAGTGTTGTTCCATATACATATCTAGCATAGTCATAGGCACTATAATAGAGTTTTCAAAGTCCTATCTCATGTAACAACCCATTATTATTAAGATTAGATGAACCCACATCACAAATAAATTCTCTAGTTAGATATTCACTATAACCAAGTTTTTATGGACCTATTTCATGTAACAACCCACTATGATTGAGAATAGTTGAGAACCCATCATAGGTAACAATTTCATCTTGATCTATTGCTGAATCATATGCATCAAAATAGAGGCCATAGGGTGTTATTTTACATATCAATCCACTAAGATTATGGATAGATGAGCCTACTTCATAGCACATAGTTTCATTTACGTATCCATTAAGATTACATATTACAAAGTCTCCATGTACAACTATAGGTAGTGTACCATATATAAAATTAGATATTGGGTATGCTATTACATAGCATGAGAAATATGGACACTTGTTTAATTGGCCATTAGGGTTCAGATAGTGATACAATAGCTAGGGGGATGATACACACAGAGTGATATCTTACATCCCCTTTTACTAGAAACTAACATTCATAGTTTTAAATAACCATCCCTAGCCAAACCAAATTATCCAAATCTCAATATTACCAGTATCTTATTTTACCAATCTTAAACCAAATCACTTTATCAAATCATTTTATCAATCATAAAACAACAAAATTTTACTCACATATGATTCAAAATCAAACATTAGCATCACACTTGAACCTATCAATAACAATCAAAACATTCCAAATACCATTTTACCAAACATATAGAACCTCAACATCAATTCTAAAACAACTATTTATAATCAACCATTTGCAACAAATATAACAATATACTCTAAATTCCATAACATAATACACATGTGTTAAAATCAAACTAGTATCCATATATATAATTAGTTTACAAAAAATATACACTAGTATAAATTACAATTAGTCATGAATTAGAATTAGGCCCTCACTCTCAGTCTCACTCTCCACACCAATACTAGTCCCATAATCTACCCTAACACTTGATGGCCCCACACCTCCTTGAATTATTTGATGCCTCTTGCAATGACTCTCTCACTCTAGTATCCTACCATGATCCTCATGCAAGATCACATATCACCTTTGAATATTTATATACACATCCATGATCCTCATGATTATAGATCCAAAATTAGGTGGAATCATCCTATGTCTATCTAGCTTAACTCTTAGATCGTCTCTCTCTCCTACTGCCTTAACATATGTAGTTATTGCTATAATATCCTTATCAAACATATGGGCATGGATACTAGCCATAAATTTCACTCTATCTATCAATCCATCATCCACTACATCATCGTTTACATGCTATGTGAGCTCTTAGAGTCTCAACTGAATTATTTTCTCTAAGTAATCATCAGATCCACTTCCTACCCAAACTTATTCTCCATCCTGATCAACTCTCACTTTACATACATGAAAATTATGGCACTAAATTATCTATATGATTTGAAATCAAACTAAATCACAAATTTATACATAGTTCAAATGTAATCACTACTTACCTCCCATCATCGAGATCAACTCAAGATCCTCATACTTGAGAGCATCCCCTACCTCAATAGGATACAATGGATCCCATCAATGCCTACCCCATGATATAATATGTGTGCTTGTACATCCAACGTCATACACATCTAGAATATATATGGATGTATCCATCACATCCAAAGCTAATGGTGTAAAATCAACCTTAGTAGGCCTCACATGAGCTCCAACCCTCATAGATGCTAGATGCTCGTGCACTCCTCACCCATAACCATGTTATTGGGGGCACATCATGTGGTACCCCAAACTATTTAATAATGTGCTCATATTAAAAACACTCATATAACCTAGCACAATGGTCATGTATCCAATATATAACCCTCATTTATCATAATTGTACTCCATCCCATACCCACCCAAGAAATCCTTTGTAAAACCTCTTTATAATGTCACAAACCACCAATCTATCTAAAATCCACTTATAATGGTCCATCCCATGGGATTAGATAGTCAATTTGCTCATCCACCACTCTATAAATAGCTATAGAGATGCCCACATTTCCCTCGATAATCTAATCAACTACACAACTGCTATGCACTCATAGGCCCAATAATGTAATAATTTCATCACACTTACCCCAAAACTGAATGACTCTTATGTAAACCTATAGAGATCCCTATATATATAGGCTAACATAATCCTCCAAAATAAGAATATAGTGTCATATAACTTCACACTGCACATAATCCTATGCATCTTGTATGTAATAGATACTCCAATCCTATCCATAGCAACAAAAGATGCCAATAAAATAACCAACCACTTCTGCAAGCGTAAAACATTAGAATTCATAATGACTAACAATAGCACACAACTTCTTTGATGTATACTTAAAGGCACACCAGTAAAGTATAAATATTAATGATCAATTACATTAGCACCCATATCATCCTATACCATCACTCACCACCCACTAACTAATAAATGTAGTATATGATACACATCCTTTAAAGTCTCAGTCATATCCCTTATAGGAAGCCAAAAATTACATGTATCTAAATTCCAACTCTCACATAGGGTAGTCATAATATATCAATTTTATTGCATTGTACCTAGGTCATACATGTGACCTAATCCCACCCTATCCATAATCGCTCTCTCATTAGTAGATAGCAGTAATAGCCTTAATGTCTCCATCACCTAGCCCATGAAGAACTCTCTCATCCACACCTCACCCTATAAAACACCACAAATAACACACATATCAATCAATAATATGAAATTAAAATCCAAAACAAAACAATACTAAACAATAAATCAACATCATAAAAAACTATGCCTCTAAGATAACAATGCTACAAAAAGGATACTAGCACTGGATATGAGAACTAAAACCTAGATAATAGCACTAAAAGCTATACATGAGTGTTGGATATATGATAGGAATGTTAAAAATAGAAAAAAATTTGTAAGTTACTCTTAAACCCCTTAAAAACAAAAAAAATAGGCAAAAAAATTGATAAAAACCAAGTGTTTACTCTGCTTACCAGGGTCACATCACCACTAGCCTAAACCTAGGCACCAACTACTTGAACCAGGTCATGATAGGTGCTTGTCTCCTCAAATTTTTTTTCTCACTTAAAAGCTGAAAAATCTCAACCGAATCAATGCATAAATGAATCAAGAATCAATATAATCTCCTATATTAACCAACTTGTTCATTCAAAACAAAATATCATTATACCCATAACTCAAACCATATGACTTCATTTTTAAAACTATTTCCTTCCACAAAATCATTAAAATAATACCTTCAACATCACTCAATCTTTAATCTCTCACTACATTATTTGCCTATTATGGCATCAACAATTATATATTTCTCTTATACCTATACACACACGTTGGTCATCACCAATCAATAACATGTTCCACTCTCAACAACATAATCTAAGCAATCCAACAGCCTTTCAAGCTATTCATAACATACCAACCTTATTTTTATAACTAAGTCATTAGTCATCACTTTTGGCTCAACCTACTTTATCACACATTTCATCCCTCTCCCCAAAAGGGTGGAATCATTCATACTATTACTATTTATAAAATTAACCATCATACCTACCCACTCTCCTTAGTGGACACACCATGGTTCTTACACATCTAATATTCAGATTATCAAATTTAGCTTAGATAGGTCAAGATATTTAGTGATTTAGATTATGTGGGTCACTTAGCATTACTGAAGACATTTAGAGGGATATACCTTCAGTATACAAATATAAAGACTATTTAGATATAGTAGGCTAGATTATATGGATTCATAGCGATTTTGATACATATACATAGACTATTTAGATATAGTGGTTCAAATTATATGGATTCATAGTGATCTTAGTATAGATACAGACTCAGATACTAGATTTGGAGGCATGTACATACTGTACATCTACACATATAAACTCATACAATATGACATAGTTTACAGAATTAGATAGTGGACTGACATAGTGTAGAGCATAATATTTTGGGTCTTCAATTTTTCACATGAGGCATGCAAAGATATGTAATATCACATGTGGTTATATAGATTACTATATTATACAGATGTATCACTCACATACCAGATTTGGGGGCATGACATGGATGTTCATGTTCTTCATCACTCAGGATTATATAGATGGAATGGTAAGACATGTCATTATCTTCTTGTATATTAACCAAAGTTTTATATTACACCTAGTTGTACCCAAGTTGCAATTAGGTTGGATTTCATGGCCATCTATAGTGGTTGGTCCATTGTATTACTCAGATCTAGAATACAAGAGTTTGTGTGAGACAAAGGATAAACATTAGTTTTGGTCCTCTGATCATTTATCATTTGTATTTTAGATATTTAGAGTGGGGGCATGATAAATTTTTCTCTTCACAAGAATAAAATGTTTTATAGACATTCTAAATTTCATGATTTTATTTGGGATAAAGGATAAACATTAGGTTTGGGCCTCTGATCATTCATCATCTTTAGTTACATTCAGTATGGGGGAAAGTATTTACATCCTTCTCCATGATACATGGATTCTACATTTAAATTTAGTATAGGGGGCATCCGCTCCATGGGTTCCTTCTCTCTCCAGGCACTATTTAGCTCTCGATCTACTTCCTAGGCTAGGAATTGAGTTAGATCTTTACAACACATTCACCTCCACGTAGGTAGGTTTGGGTACACATTTTATTCTTATTTTTTTACTCTACTATTTCATTTCATTGCATCACTAGAATAAAGGGAAGGCAAATGTATACACCCTAAATTTGTCAAACAACCACATATATCATGTATTTTCATATGCCTCTTCATAGGAGACTCTGACTAGAGAATATGAGTCTTGTTCGTACTAGTCTTTTCTTTAATTTTTGATTATCCTAGTTTTTTTCCTTGATTTTATCAACTTTTTTCTCATTACCAATCATTTAGGACCTTATGAATTTTGATTCCACCTTAGTTAGATAGTATTCCCCATGCCAATCCTGTTTCCTCAAGTGTTGAGCCTATAGGATAGGAGTGCTAGAATTCGAAAACAACATTTGATACAAAAGTGTCTCATTTTTGGTGATCCTATCCATTTGAATTTTGAGACCCAATGGTCATTTATCTTTGCTTAACAAGTCCCTAACCCTTTATCCCTTCCCTTAAGTTTTTTTTTACCTTTTTGATGTCAACTAATGTGAATAAAGCTACCAAATTCAAAATAATGAGTCTCTTATATAAAAAATGAACAATGCATTTTATATCTATAAGTTACTACTTTGACATAGTAAATAATTAAAATTGGTCAATAGTATAGCTCAAACTTGAACATCACACATATATTTACATGCTTGATTAAGGAAGAGCCTAGGCAAAAGTTCATGCTTACATCTACCATGAATGTTGATTATGCACATTCCATAAGGCAGAACTGCATTTGATTTGAGACCCTAGCTTGAAGGTTAATGTAGGTAGTGATCAAGATAGTAAGGGTTGTATATCATGTGATCATACTTCCCCTGACCTATTTTTTTCCCTTTTGTTTTTGATATGTTATTTATTTCATGTGTATAGCTATACCTAGAATTTTGAGAACAAAACAGGTTATACAGTGGCACCTACAAGTGATAAGGGATAAGTAAAGGAACTTATTGGACCCAAAAACTAGAATGCATCAAAATCTAGAACCAAAAATTTATTTGGACAACAGTGTTGGGATTGGACTACAACATCAAACACCAAAGTGTCCACTTTTTGGCACTCCCATCCTTTCATAGAATATAATCTAGATTTAGGTTTTTGACATCTTCCAAGTCTTTCCCAATAGTTTTTAGCCTTTGTATTATCCATTTTAACCTATTTTCTAGATAAGTCATTTCCTTTCCCCGTGTAATTGATTTGATAAAATTGATATAAATCCATATTTTACTACATTTGATTATATTTCACCCCTTATTATAGCACCTTTATTGTTTAGGGAACTAAACCCTCGTTTCCCAAAAATAAATAAAAAAGATAAAAAAGGTTGATTAATAATATTATTGATGTCATGCATAATTCTTAACAGAGTCATCTAGACATTAATAACATGTTTGAAAAGATAAAAAATCAAAGTGGATTAAAGATAAAGTTCTAAGCAAAACGGCTTAGTTTTTAAAAATAGAAAACAGTGGAGCGATGTTGATCTTATAGCATCAGTGTCGATTTAGATGAATTGACATTGATTCTATCTAAACTGTACCTATTTAAAATATAAGATTTATAGGGTGACAAAAGACACTAGTAAGGGAAGTAGGGATTTTTGATGTACTACATGAGTGGGATAACCAATAAATTATAGAAATATAAAAGATAAATAAAATAAATAAAACAAAACTTATCTTGAACTAAGTTTTAGGCATGATAAATTTCTTCCTACAGATGCAAGCGATCCCTCAAGCTCATAATGGAAGATGTGGACTAGGTGTGGTATAATTTAGTAGAGTAATGCTAAAAATATGCATAACTCTCTTGAAACATTTGAGAAACATTCCAAGTATCCAAATTCATAGTCATTGAGCCAAAGGGTTGACTAGATGTAAATAGATAAACATTGATTGGGAGAATTGGTGTTGATCATGGGAAAATTGCTAATGATTCACCTTTTTTGGTAGTAGATGGTTTTATTCATGTTTGTTTTTTCCAACTAAATTCAATTTTAGGTTTATATGCATGAGTTTATTAAAGGAAGGGTTATACATGGGTAAGGTGGTTAAAGGATTAAGATTCCCTAGTTTGTAAATAAATTTAAGTGGTTAGGGAGGTGAAAAGGTAATTTATAAAACAAATTACCAGGTGGATAATGGTAAACAATTTAAACCTTAGGATAGTGATATTTAACATAATAATAATAATAATAATAATAATAATAATAATAATAATAATGGCCTTATGACATCACATAAATCATATATTCTACAAATTAGAGTGTCTACATTTGTCCCTTTTTGTGGAATGATATGCAATACACACCATGAGACAAAAACTGACAGAGGTCTAGAGTCCTAAATTTATGTGAGGAGGTATCCCTTCTCACACCAAGAGCATAGATGATAAGTTTTAAAAATTTATTAATAGATGGGATGGATAGATAACAAATGAGATCCAAGAGAACATATACATAACGTGAATTATATGTTTTTCATTGAAAAGATGTAAGACAATCCAGGGAGATATGCCCCAACGAAAATCCCCTAATAAAATGCCACAAATATGAATAGATGGGCTTAAACAAAGGCCAAACAGGATAATAAGTGATAGGTTTGGGCTGATCAAAGCATCTA
>JARHVA010004340.1:1012500-1020000 GCA_037957365.1 Torreya grandis
AATTTCATGTTATTTCATTTATGGATTTTGGTTTATTGGATTAAGATATTCTTATGCTTTAATTAAGATTTATGTGGTAATTCTACTTTTAGATAATTAATCAGCACAAATTTAGATTTACAAAGGGTTTTATTATTCATTATTAGATCATACCATAACCCAAGAAAAAATCTTGAAATAAAATTATGTGCATCTATAATCGATTGTTAATAAATACCCTAGTAAATTGAATAAGTAGTTAAAAAATGTAGTGACTAGGAAAAAGACAATACCTTTTCACAATAAGTCAGTTAATGTGGATCCAAATGATGTGATTATGCCCTAGTGTTTTCCACACATATGGGACCATTTATAAATGAATGGAAATTAATAGTTTAGACAACCCCACTTGTCATGAACATACTATTGATACAGTGAAAGTAGGCTAAAGTTTCATGTCATCATACAAACACTTGAGAGAAGAGGGGGCTTAAAAACTCTACTTTTCATTCATTTTCACTTTTTGGATTAACAACTTAAAATCCTCTCAAGAGTAAGAATATAAATGGAATTTGATATTACAATGAAACCTTATTATTTTTAGGATTGACGATGTTACACTTAGGTGTTTTTGTCATTTTATCCTTTTTACTTACATGGTCATGTGTTGAAACTATTTATTTATCATACCATGTCTAAAAATGAGTGTTTTTTACACATTAATCCTTTGTTTTAAGAGGTTTTATGCCATCCATTTGACATCACACATTTTCCTTAATATTTTACCAAAATTTTCATGTGTGTGTCATTTGCTTGAAAAGGGCATCGTTACACTGCCCATTTCATTCTAAAATATTTGTGCCTTAGATTCTTGAAACAAACCATTTATCATATCTTTAGAGAAATATAACATCATTACTTTACTTGAATTATTTTAAAAAAATTTACTTTGTGTCCAAATTATAATTTGTAAAACCACATGTGCCTTTTAGAACTATGCGTAGTATCATCATGCCATTCATTCTTGTATAGCTTGTTGTCTATTTTTGAGAAACCTATTCTTCTAAGTTGAGTTCAAAATTAAGTCTTGACAACTTCAAATCCAAACATTGTTTAGTTCATATATCTAGGCCTAGTGTAATTATGTATTGCAATGTTTAATTTTCACTTTTGGGTTATGTAACTTAGGTTAATTCCTTGCTTGATTTAAAGACTATTTTTGTGTCTAGATTTGGGGATGTGGTCTATCTTTTGTATGCCTAAAGTTCAATGTATTTTTGAAAATAACTAAATGTGTGTCTAAATATGAATGCCTAGTTTGTGTTAAAGTGTTTCAAATTTGTTAGATTAAATCTCTTACCTTTTATACCTCATTTTTTTTAAAGTATAGTTTTTATGCCTTTTTCTAAAAGACCTAGCAATACTTATTTTGATCCTAGATTTTGTGCCTTGTTTTCCAAAACACATATCAACCTTTGTTTATTTAGACCTAGTTTAGACTTGTTTGAAACACTTTTTATCTGAGTTTGACATTTTATTTTTTAATCATCCACTTGACATTTTTTTGTAAGACATTTGACATTAGACTATTTAGACCAAGTTTTAGCATTGACCTTTTTGGAGATACAACTCCAGCCTATAGAATAAGTTAGACCAAGTTCAAAAACATTTATAATTTAGACCTTATTTTTAAGAGTTTATAAAAGTCTAAAACTATATTTATAGAATGTTGGTCATTAACTTGGCTATGGCTCATTCCACTCAACATAGATGCATGTATAATCCAGGTTATGATAATGTGGTTACACAAGATGAATTTTTTCAAGACCCCTATAGTGATGATTTAGTTTATGAGACAAATCCTTATCCTCCTTACAATACTCAATCTATAGAATAAAGCCAAGATCCTCAAGCATAATATTCGATGACACCTTCTTTGGGCTAATTAATGTACCAAGTTTTCCCTTTCAATGATAATGGTAACCAATACCATACATATAACATTAATCCTCTTTCAAATTATGTGAACAACCAAGCTCAATATCATCTAAGGAATACATTCTATAACCTCATTCCTTGTCTCATGACAACAACCAAGCTTCGTAATACCTTAACATTAATATTTTAGGACCTCATATTTTGTATAATAATAGAAAACAAGCTTCATAATGCCCTACCATTACCATTATAATCCCTTTTCATTGGCCTTAAAACATCAACCAAGCTTCACAATTCCCTTCCATTACCATTCCAAGCCCTTCCAAGTATGTTAGCTCATTATGCCAATAAGGTTTTACAATTACAACTAGATGCATCATAGTTATCATTCTAGACCAGTAATTTATTAAGCCAAAATTAGAGGAGCCTATTTATAAAGAGATAATTACCCAACCAATGATCATTATTACTTTAGTTCCTACCTTCCCCTACTTTAGAAAACCTATGATAGTCTTTGAGACATAATAGAGCCAATCAATATCTCTCCAATAGGGCCAATCATTCAAAGACAAAAATGTGTTCAAAAATTATTTTTTACAACTCCCTGTAAACGAAGGCTAAGAAAACTAACCAATCCATGATGTTTTTATTGAAACACCTCTTTGTGATGAGTCAACCCATTATGAATTACCTTTTTATCCTTTACCTATTATCAAGGAGTCTCACTTTGATGAACTAGTGTTTGTTGACTGACATCTTAATGATTATAACTACCTTTAGGAAAATAATTATCTCGACCATTATATTATTTTTAGAGAGTCTCCCTTTGACAAGATATTCTCTATGGAGTTATCTCTTGACCTTTTACCCCCAATGAGGAGTCTCACTTTGACAAACCAGTCTTTACGGGGTATATTATGCCATCATAGGATGCTACTTATCCAATACCAAATATATCAAAAGACATCATTATAGTAGCATCCACACCAGATGAAGAATCAACATTGAATTTAGGTTTTATTCTCAAACTGATATAAGATTTAGCATTGAAAGTGAAATCAGTGTCAATATCAACATCAGATTTAGACTCCCTTGAGTTAGACTTAACTTCAAAATTAGAATACATTCATGGCTATTAAAACGTTAGTTATGCATGCCTTACAAATCAATTTAAATATATTTGTGATCCTTCCAAGATTTTTGAGGATGATTACTTCAACATCGATATAATTTTTCCTAGTATATTCTATGTGAATTATGCTACCTCTTTACATTCTTTTGCCATTTCACATGCTATTAACACTAACCAACCCAACCATTATATCAACCTTATACCTCACATTAGTGTCGATTGAGATTGATAGAATCATACATTATTAAACTACATCTATAGTGACAGTTATAGTAATTTTTCATTTTAATTTTATTAACTTACTAAAAAATTAATCAAAAATAGGGTTTATGAATAATACCTAAATATATGAATATGGTTGCACATAGCTTGAATCTAGTGAATGAGGGAACTTAATTTTGGCTTTGAATAATAACCTACACACAAAGAAATAACCTAGATAAAAATAGATTAATAGATAGATAGGTGAGCTATCTAGTTGAGAACTAGTCTCAGGAAGTTAGGAACTTCCTCAAGTGGATGTCATCTCACTATTTTCACAATCAAGTGGATAAAGAAACACTAAAATTAAAAAAGATAAAGATGTGATATAGATAGTTATTATGAGTTAATGTTCATATAAACTATCAATGTAAGCAAAGTATTCATCCCAATAAGTTGTAGAAGCATTCACATCCTCTTTTATAACATCATATTGGTTAGAATTGGATTCAAATTAGGGAGAGTAAACAATGACATAAAGTCCTGACTCAAATTATATATCACTCTAGTCAAAAAAAAAGGGTTGAGATACAATAGGTAGATCAATAATATTAATGACATCATGCATAATTTTGGGTAGAGTCACCTACACATTAATGTCATGTTTGAAAAGATATAAAGATCGAATGGATTGAATAAAAATTTCTAAGATAAAAAGTATCATGTTTTAAAAATAAAATACAATGGAGTGATTTTGATCTTATAGAATTAGTTCTAATTTAGATGAATCAATGTTGATTCTATCTAAACTACACCTATTTAAAATCTAGGATTTATAGGATGACAAAAGACACTAGTAATGGAAGTAGGGATTTATGATGTACTACATGAGTGGGATAACCAATAAATTATAGAAATATAAAATATAAATGAAATAAATAAGATAAAACTTACCATGAAACAAGTTGTAGGCATGATGAATTTTAGATGCAAGCGATCCTTAAATTTCATGATGGTAGTTGTGGATTGGGTGTGGTAGAATTTAGTAAGAGTAATGATAAGAATATCATTAACTCTCTTGAAAAATATGATCAAAATTACAAGAATACAAATTCATGGTCCCTAATCCAAAGGGTTGGCTAGGTATAAATAGATCGACATTGATCAAGAGAATCAGGGCCAATCATGGGAGAATCAATAATGATTCACCCTTTTTGGCAATAGATGGTTTTATCCATGTTGGTTTATTTTAACTATGGGAAATTTTAAGTTTATATGCATGATTTTTTTAAGGATGGGGTTATACATGGGTAAGGTGGTTAAAAGGTTAAGATTCGCTAGATTGTAAATAAATTTAAGTGGTTAGGGAGGTGAAAAGGTAATTTATAAAACAAATTATTGGGTGTCTAACAATAAATAATTTAGACCTTAGGATAGGGATATTTAGGATAATAATAAGGGCCCTATGAAATAAAATAAATCATATATTATATGAATTTATAGTGTCTACATTTTCCCCTTTTTGTGGAATGGTATGTAACGCACATTGTGAGATAAAAATTGAGAGAGGTACAATGCCCCAAATCTATGTGAGGAGGTACTCCCCCTCAAATTGGGAGTTGGCATAGGATGAGGATTGGGTGGAGGGTTTGAAAAATGCAATAATGGATGGGATAGATAGATAATAAATGAGAAATTAGAGCATAGATATATAACATGAAGTATATGTTATTCACTGACAAGATGTAAGGCAGTCTAGGGAGGGATGCCCTGAGGTAAATCCCATAATAAAATGACACAAATATCAATATATAGGATTAAATATATGATAAACAAGAGAAAAAGTGATAGGTTTGGGATGATCAAAGCATCATAAGTGATATATGGTGTGTGTGTTACCTATAGATAACTATTCTCAAGTTAAAATGCACTCTTAAGACCCATAGATGGGAGATACCCAAAAAGTGAATGGATTATGTAGGATCTAGGACCAATAGGTGGTCTAAATCCATAAATATAAAATGGTATAGGATAAATAATAGGTAAGTGTGGTAAATTACCAAGGTGAGGCTATAGAATAAGATTGGATATATGAAAAACACTACAAGTAGTGAAAAAATAGGCAAATTGACATCAATCCATAATAAACTGATATTGATTCACCAAAATGATGTCAATTCAAAAAAAATAGGTATCGATCCAAATTTGGGTATATAAGCAAATCCAATGTCAAAAATATTTCATTTGTTATCAACATGAAATGAATATTGAGTGAGAATTCGATGATGATTATGATGTAAGGTGTAATGGAGGTGAGCGGTAGTAGATTGAGGTAGTGATGATGGTCTAAGGATGAGGTAGGCCTTGGTATTTTTAATTTTTCATCATTTTTTTGTATTTTTGGCTTTTTAGATTAAGGTAATATGTTAGATATATGGTAGTATGGTGATAAATAAGTGATGTTAATTCTTTAGAATAAATTATGATTCTAGGGGAATAAACATTGAATTAGTAGAAACATCATTGATTACTAATGGATCAGTGTTGATTCACTAAAAAAAGTGAAATGATAAATTACAGTTTCTAGGTTTAGACTAAGTATAGGTTTAAGAGAATTAATGATTATAGAGGATTATGGTAATAGGCATGGAAAGTATTGTGGATGTGGGATCGATTACCACCTCTATTAGAATAGCTGCAAGACCAGCTTAGTGATGATGACTGAGCACACATGGAAGCCATAGGCCTAGGAGTACACTTTTACCATTGCATTCATTAATACATGAACTTATTGGTTACATTAATAGAATTATGAGATATGACTACTGGGACATTTTGGCTGCCCACAGGGGAGATGACCATCACTGAGGAGGGTATTTATAGGACATTATGACTTCTAGTGTAGGGAGCTATGATTGTACCTATGGATATAGATATTACCTTTGTATAAGGTGGTTTTGTGTTTAAGCCTTTATATGAGGTTGATATAGAGGGGAGGGGCATTTTAAAGATGATTCTACTAGTCATCTCATGTTATGCTCTCCTAGACTTAGAAGGAGGTAGGTTCCCCTTGATATTTATAGGTGTGGTGGTAGATTTGATGGATCTTAAGATAGTCTTTACTTGGGTGTCAAATTTACTAGCATAGGTCTATAAGGAGTTATGGGGGTGGAGGACCCAAAGGAGATATGGGCTAGATGTGGTCATGATTTTATAGTGCAGGGCTTATGAAGACATTAAGTTGGTGTATTTTATTGGTACCCAATGGATATAATGGTATGAGATTTACTTTAGTGTTGCCTTCCTATGATGGAAGGAGGATTTAGTTTAAAATTATACAAATGGTGTGTCTTGGGACTTGGAGTACTATAGAGGTATCCCCAAGGGGCTATAGGATGGAGATCCTATCTAGAGGCCTTACATCAATTTATTGTATGGTGTAGACTAAAGGATGAGTTGGCTGACATCTAGAGGGAGAGGTGGGTTATAAGAAAGAGGGTAGTATACATGGATTACTTCCATTTTGGGTGGGATAAGAGATAATTTAGTTTATTAAAAGATATTTCATGGGTCCTACATATGTATAGACATAATAAGATAGATCCTACCCTCTTATATTCAGACATAAGATATTTCGATAGGATCTAATGTCAAAGAGGCATGTTCAAATGTAGAGGATGTAGGGTACACTCCAGTATTCCTATTGTGGTGTGAAAGGTAGTTGGATACAAGGTAGGAGAGGGTGGTGTGACCTCAACATGAGGTAGAAGATGAGGATATGTAGAGTGCTAAAGAAGATGGAGGAGGAGTGGAGGAGATGGGAGAGGAGGGAGAGAAGGGGGAGGGTGGAGGAGAGGAGGAGAGGAGGAGGAGGAGATAGATATTCTAGAGATTATTATTGATCCTGATACACTACTATGTAGTTTGAGTGGCTACAGTGGAGGGGGATATCGCTACTATGTAGATTAAGCAAGAAATTTTTTATACTAGATTAGATGAACTAAAGTGGGGTATGACACCTTAAAATTAAGCCATGATCTCGAATTTGAGGCTTAACATAAATACTACATGGAGAGGGATAGCTTACAATAGAGAGATGAAGGCTCTTTAAGATAGATGGTTGTAGGAGTGGTTAGACCTAGAACAAGGTAGGTAGGTACTATGAGTATAGATAAGTACCAGGAGATAGAAATGGAGATGTGGTATTATGAGTATATTTTTCTATATATGTATCTAGAGATTCAATGTTA
>JARHVA010004340.1:1025000-1095000 GCA_037957365.1 Torreya grandis
AGTTGATGTAATGGTTGACATCAAGTGGATAACTGGGAAATAAAATGATGAATGGACTACAATTTTTGTTACAAATACATAGTTGCTTAAGATTAGATAGAGGTGGAATTTATAAATGGCTTTGATCATAGTGGGGTCAAATTTTATCCCTCAAATATAGATAATAATCCTAAAATCTTACTTTTCAAAAATCCAAAAATGAATTTCTTAGAATTGAGATGAATGTGAAACTAGATTAAATGAGTGAAGATTACTTTCAGGACTAAAAGGTGATCATTTCATAGTTTTGACTTGATGATGATATCATATATATAACCCTCAATAATTTTATGGATTATATCATGGAAGATATAAGTCATAACCCTTTGATAGGAGGATCTTACATTCTTTATGCCGAAAGGCATAACTTGATAGTAAAAAGTCCCCTAGGCAGTAATAAATGAAGTCTTATGTTGATCTTCTGGTGTAATAAGGATATGATTGTATCTAGAGAAACCATCCATAAGTGATGACATTTTATGAGTAGTTGTTAAGTATAATATTTAGTTAATTTTAGGTAGAGGGAAATCATCCTCAGGACAACTAAGATTAAGGTTGTAGAAGTCAATACAAAGGCAAATTCCTCTTGTGGGATTTGTGATTTGGATAATATTAGATACCCATTAAGGGTAATCAATATACTAGATAAAGTTAAAAGATAAGAGACATTGCAAATCTTACTTGACTAAGAGTGCAACATAAGGGTCCATCTTTCAAAGTTTTTGTTTTATAGGTTTAGTAGTAGGTAATGTGATAATTTTATAGATAATAATAATAGGATCATTACCAGACATATAATTATAGGACCAAATGAATGCCTCATTGTGATTTGTCAAAAACATAGTGAAATCCTTGTGCTCCTAAAGATATAAATATTTGTTAACCTTGACAATTCATGGAGTCTTATGAGATCTTATGTTAATGTCAACACTAGCCTCATTTAATAGACTAGAGGTTTTAGATGGAAGAGATTTGTATAGATGGGAGTTATTTATGCCTAAATGAGTTAAGATCAATTTATCATATTAGTAATAAAGAATAGGGATGGTTAGAAATTCCTACCCTATCATGTTTGGGTAGGATAGAGGAATGGTTTTGAATTCCTTATCACAACAATAGATGAGAGGATATATAGTGATGGCATTGACTATAAAAAAACATGGGGAATGGATATGACATTTTCTATTGAAGAAGGGGTGCTAGATAGTGAGGATGGTGTGTCCTCTTCAATAATAGGCAAAATTTTAACTTATGGGATAATTTTGGGATTTTTTTAAAAAATGAGGTTGTGATTTTCATGGGGTTTCCTAGCCTAACCTCATGTGCACTTTGTTCATAGCTTCTTATGCCAAAAACCTTCCAAGCACACCATTGTAAGTGTGTTTTTGCAAAGTGGTGTTTATCTAAGAATTAAAATTTTGAGGTAAATGGTTTGGAATGGGTTTGGTTAGTAAGACTTTAACAAGGTTGATCAATCCCCCCATAAATCAAATGAGTGTAGAGGAAAGCTAGATTGAAGGCAATAATCTCTCCTAGATTAGGACAATATTCATGTTGTTTGTCCAAACACCCATATTCCTAAAGAATGGGGAGATTATTGAGTGTTAGTAACTGATACTCTCCAATTGATAGCTAATGAAACATGGAGTCAATATAATCCTTACTAGCAATCCTTGAGATAGGGATTTACATAATAGATCATTCCTCGATGGATGATGATAGGCTCACATTTTATAACATAATTAAAACATAATTTGGTCAAAAGGTGAGGTTGTAAGTTTTGAATGGATGTGGATAGGATGGGACATTATGGATCTTACCCTCATGTTCAAATTTAATACATAAATGGAAGGTAGAGGGGATAGAATCCATAGCATGTATCCAAGGATGTCCTAATATGATGTTGTTTTGAAACTCCCCTTATATTACGTAAAAAACATGGGTAGAGTACATATGCCTTCTTGGAGGAGCTATAGTATCCCTGAATGCCCATAAAATATCTAGGGATTGGGATACAACCATTTTAGGTAACTATAGCTTCTTAAATGCATGAGATGAGATAATATTTATACTTGTTCCATTATCAATTATTACACATTTTATTCGAGTTTGATCAATTTGGATAATGATAAATAGTGGGGGGTCTTGGTCATCAAGCTATAATGGTGATATTTTTAAATTATGCAATATTATGGATAATAGATTTTGAAGTGATGTGATGAAAGATAATAGAGATTGGGGTTTATCATATTTTATTTAGGTGGACTATAAAGCTTCTATCATAGCCTCATAATGATTTGAAGAGTTTTGGACAAGTTCATATAAATACATCTTGATAAGGAGATGGTGAAGCTAATTTAGAATTGATATTGTATTAATTCTAAAGCAATATTATTTTACGCTTTTCCTAAAATAAAATTTTTAGGTTTTGAGTAGGCATTGTAGGATTATTAGTGGTAGGAACTAAGGCTTTTTTAGAAGTTACTTTGGATTTATCATGATTATGTATTTTATGACCCTGAATTTGGCATCAACTAGTTACATGAACCACATCTATCTCAAACAAAGGCTTATTTATTGTGTTTCTAGACTCATCCACATCTAGACAATTTAGGAGGGGTTGATATTGAGCTTTATCAAAGATTTTATCCTCTTTTGAATCTCACCCTAACACTATTGGTAATATACCAATTTTCTGAGGTAGATGTGGCCCTAGTAGTTTGACTATGAGGATGTTCATGATCTAATTGTTCTATTAAAATATCATCTTCTTCTAATAAGTTTCAGACCATAACTTTTATCATGTTACAACTTTTAGTACCATATCCTACTATTCGATGATATTCAAATTTATTTTTTTATCGATACCACAATGGTCATTGAATATGAGGATTAACAAGTTTTATGGGTGGTAGATTGACAAGGGATGTTTCAATAAGTTGATTGAGGATCTTAGTTAAGACCCATTCAGTATATCCTAACTAGATTTTTCAATGATTTGAGGCATTAGTAGGGAATTTGCATTAGACTTCGAACCTTGATATTTTGATTTGGTTTTTTGAATATTCCATACAACATGTGTTACATGCTTAGGATAAACCCTCATGCCTAAGCCTTATTGATAGTATGGGTTTAAAGGGTTATGTATTGTAATTATCATGATAGGAAGATCCCTTTGTGATGGTACATGTTCTTTGAAAGAGGATTTATGACAGTGGATTTTATTCTTGCTAAAGGATGGGGTCCTAATATAGATTTTTTTATTTGAATAGGTGGTAAGGTGCTTTCCCTATTCAAATCTGATCAAGAAAAGTGGGGTTATCCTCTTTACAGATTTCAATCCTAATGGGATGATTTTTTAAGGAATTTACTCTTGATGTTTCAAGGTTTTTATTTTTGATAACTATAACCTTCCCCTTAATTTATCTAAGATTTAGCTCTTCTTGAGTTATGAGGGGAGCTGGTCTTGGGTTTGTTTGAGGTAACATAATAGTTTCCTCAAGGGATAGTAAGCTTTAGGGGATGGGTATGATACATGTAGGTATTTAGATGACATAAAGAATGGTATGTGTATCTTGTGTAATGTCTAAACAAGCCTTTTACCTGATATCTCCTTCCTCCTTTATTTCTAGTTGATCATCTTGAATGTTTTTAGTTAATGTTTCCTCAAGTGGATCCCAAATAATGAGATACAAAAAGCTATAGTGAGTTTTTGGGATAACTTCACTTAAATGAGAGGATTCAAAGGAATCACCTATAAGGAGATCAGGGATAAGAACTACCAACTTCTTTAGGCATAAGTTCGTCATAGATCATACTAATCACATGGGTCTCATGGTCTAAGGTGGATCCTAAATTAGCCTATATAGAATTAGATGTGGAAGTGTTGCTAGGGACTGATTGCCTAAAGATGTCTATAGATTGATTAGGGGGAGTATTAGGTTTTTATAATTATAATTCCCCTTAATCAATTTTTTTGTACTATAACCTTTCAATATTTTCACCTATTCACATCATGACATATTACTTGGTTATAATTGCAAAAGTCATTTTGCTTGAACCAACTAAGTTTAGGGTGAGAGTCATCAAGAGGTCTTGCTAGAGGAAGTTAGATGATGGATGCCTTTAAAATATTATCTAAGATAGACATGTAAGATTATCCTAAGGATGTATACTATCATAGAGGGAAATATGTTAATGATTTTTGGGATTGTGTCTAAGAGGTGGATGGCTTAGATTTCCTTTTTATTTAATGGGGTGCTGATTTTAAGACTATGGCATTAGAAAATCCTTTGGTTTTATTATTATTAGTCTCTTTAGAGGGATTATGTTTGAATTTTTTTCTATTTAATTTAACTTTTTATTCTCCTAAAGCTATAATTTCTAGTTTGTAGGCCATTGAAAAGTCCTCATCAAAAGTTTTGAAGGATTGCACCCATAATATTGAAAAAATATGTTTAGCACATGATCTCACAAATAATTTAATTAGTTTGGTTTGTGGAAGGGAAAAGGTGATTTGGTTAATGAGACTCTTCCATCTAGCCATGAAATTAATGATATATTTGTCATTAAGCTATCTGATGGCACAGAGGTCAGTGCTAGTCATTTTTCTTACGATGTTGATGGAGAAGTGCTCTAAAAATATTTGGGATAGTTGTGTTAAGAATGAGATATAATGAGAGGGGGGGTGAATCAATATATAATATATCTTATAAACTTTACCTTAATCAAATCCCACTTTAACATACATTCAAGATATGCAATAAAACTAAAATAATAAACACCACACAAGATAGAGAGAGAAACTAGATTTAACATGGAAACATAATGTGGAAAAAACCACAGAGAAAAATATCAAGTATAGGAATGAACATCAATTCAAAACACAATATTCACAAGCACCAATGTTTAGGAGTACCAACCCCTTTGCTGAGCACCAACACAATAACTATTCATGAGCACCAACTCACAGGAGCACTAACCCCTTTTCTGAGCACCAACACAACAACAATTTGTGAGCACCAAACCATAGGATCACCAACCCCTTTGCTAAGCACCAAAACAAAAAACATTCATGCGAACCAACCCATAGGAGCACCAACCCACAAGAGCACCAACCCCTTTTGTGTATACCACACAACTATATCTCAATGTTGTTATATCAACAAATGATAGTTCATTACAATATCTCTTTCCTCTCTCTCCTTTGTTGTTCTAAGCTAGATATAACAAATACAATTCATACTCTATCTCTCACTTGCTCTTCTAAGCTAGATATTAATCTCTCAAATAAAACTCTATCTTTCACATTACAAATGGCTTCTCAAGCCTTTATTTATAACTTTCCAAAATGAGCTTTGGCCTTCACCCTTTTTGACCCTTCAATACTCATGTAAAATGGTGCCAAACTTGCATGACCCTTCGTATCCTTCCATTTGAAAAGTCATGTGGTGACCCTTCTTGCTGACTTTTCATATTCCTCAAAGTGTCCCTTCATGATAAATTTCTCCCTTCCTCTTTTGTCTTCACTTGGTGACTCTTGGAATTCCCCAAGATGACTCTTCATGGGAAAATACATGCCATTCTTCTTTTGTCTTTACCTTGTGACTTTTTGACTTCTCCATGGGCACTTCTTTTGTCTTATATGCAACCAAAAATATATTTGTTAATATTAAATAAATATTAACACACATTATCCAAGATATAACTATTAAAAACATCATTAAATGCAATGGGGCCTTTATCACCAATAATGCTAGACCTTTGACATGAATGACAATATTTCCAATAAGCTATCCAAAAGAAAATAGGGAATGCTAAGGGATTGAACTATACCATTCTGAAGTTGATCTAGCTGGTGACATGGGACATCATATAAAATATAATATATCAAGATTTTATAAACATTGGAATGTCCTTTTGAGGATCCTCTTTTTTTTTAAACTACAAAAAATTTGTAAGCTCTCACTATGAAGGGTATGGTCTAATGGGGATAGTTGGGCTGATAGTTTGATTATAGATATACTCATAAGTGAGCATATTTTTCTTCTCAAAGGTAGAGGATTCCAAAATCACCATCTTATTCATAAATATATTCATAAGGTATGGTTGGGTATTCTATCGATAAATACCCCCAAGACATTCTATTATAGATGTTGATAATTAAGAAACTAAGTGGAAACGGGATATGATAAAGGATAACCAACTGAGGTGGTCATAATTGTTTGGGATGCCACCACATATTGTGGGGATATCAAGGGTATATAATTTGATCCAAGATCTTGTGAATGAGTTATGTATTAGGTGGTCAATGTGATATATTGTTGAGGAGGTTGACTAATTGGAGATTGTTGTAAAGGCTAAGTTTAGGGATTAAAAGATACGCTAGTTTTTATGGGTGGGAGAGTTGACAAGATTGATATAAATACATTATGAGGTGACATGGTAAGAGGAAAAGTACACGTAGGCTGAGGTGTGGTGATATTATGAGATTGGGTACTAGTTGGGGATAAAACACTAGATGTTATTAGAGACTAATTACGTAAAGGTTGTATACTATTATTATCAGAACTTGTCGAGGGAGGATTGTTATGGGAAGACACCATAGCTATGGTAAAATCTTCACCTTCCTCTATATCCATGCCAAAATCATTCTTAAAAAATTATGTATAGGGGGAAAGTGAAATGTAGATAGCTTAGGTATTAAGCTAATGATTAAGTGTGATTGTATTACTATCTAATATGGTGGAGAACTCAAGATCACCCTGAGTAGAATATTGGAGAATACCCTCCCCCATGGACTTAGGAGAGGTAGGAGGAATTGGGTATTTATTCATGGATGAGGATGAATCTAGGGGTGTAGTTTTCTTTAGTGATTATTATCATGTTAAAACCATGCAGTGATGAAGGAAAAATCAAGAAAAGGAAACAAACAACACATAATAGTCTTTTTTATATTATCCCATTTTAGTGAAAAATAAAGGCACACACATTACAAGACATACCTAGAGATATTTTAATTTTTAATAAATTAAGCAAACAAGTGTGATATGAAAAACAAAAGTCTAACAAAGGTACTAAGAAACAATAGTCTATAGATGGTTTTAGGTTTGTTTAGGCTTAAAAGATCTTTCTACTAGAATTGATAAGTTTGGCTTTATATTAGGGCCTACCCCCTCACTTCACACATCATAGCATAAGGGTGTCAGGTGCTTATCGATTATATATTTGATAATGAGACTTTATACTCATTCATCATAGTAAGTTGGTTTTCCCTTTGGTGGTGAAATCCAAGCAGGATAGTCAGGATGAAGGTTATTACTACGTGATGAAATCCTATTCGGTTCCCTTATGTTAATGTTTGATGGATTTATTATGTAAGTGGTTTGGTATGTGGGTAGAAATAAGTGACTTACATAATAATTTAACTACCTAGATTACTCTATATGAATTACGTAAGCAAGTAAGAAATAGATGTAATTATTTTTAACCTTTTGAAAGGAAATAATTTTTTTTGGTTTTTTATTTTGATTGAGGATGACAATCAAGAGAAAATTTGAAGAATGAATAAATTCATAATGAAGTAAAATAACAAAAATGAGACCTTAGGGTTACCATCAAGCATGCCAGAATGTTATAGTAATTTTTCATTTTTTCTTTTAATTTAATTAACTTACTAAAAAATTAATGAAGAATAAGGTTTATGAAGAACAACTAAATATATGAAGATGGTTGCTCATCACTTGAATCCAATTAATGAGGGAACTTATTTTTATCTTGAAATAATAATCTTCACACAAAAAAACAACTTGGACAAAAATAGATTAATAGATAGATAGGTGAGATACCTAGTTGGGAACTAGTTCTAAAAAGCAAGGACCATGAATTTATATTCTTGGAATGTTTTTTGGATTTTTTAGGAGATTAAAGGAGATTAATTTCATTACTCTGCAAAAATTCTACCATACCCAATCCTCATCCACCATCATGAGCTTGAGGGATCACTTACATCTATAGGAAGAAATTCATACTCCCTGCAACTTAGTTCAAGGTAAGTTTTATCTTATTTATTTCATTTATCATTTATATTTATATAATTTTTTGGTTATCCCACTCATGTATTATAACATAAATCCCTATTTCCCTTATTAGTGTCTTATATCACCCTATAAATCCTATTTTTTACATTGGTATAGTTTTGATAGAATCGACACCAATTCATCTAAATAAGCACTAATTGTATATGATCAACATTTATCCATTGTATTTTATTTTTAAAACATGAGCCTTTTTATCTTAGAACTTTGTCTTCTATCCACTCTAATTTTCTATCATTTCAAACATGGTATTAATATACAGATGACTCTACCCAAAATTATGCATGATGTCATTAATAATAGTAACCTGCATATTGTATCTCAACCATTTTTCATCAACTAGATTGACATAGCCTTTGATTTATCACTTTGTGACATTTTTTACTCTAAAAAGTTAGGGACTTCCTCAAGTGGATGTCAAATCACTTTTATCACAATCAAATGGATAAATAAACACTTAAATTACAAAATATAATGATGCAATATAGATAATGATTATGAATTAATCTTCATTTAAATTATCAATGTAGACAAAGTATTCATCCCAATAAGTTGTAGAGGTATTCACATCCTCTTGTATAACATCAAGTTGGTTAGAAGAGGATTCAATTGAGGGAGAGTAAAAAATGTCACAAAGTGATAAATCAAAGGCTATGCCAATCTAGTTGATGAATAATGGTTGAGATACAATATGTAGATTATTAGTATTAATGACATCATGCATAATTTTGGGTAGAGTCATCTGTATATTAATACCATGTTTTAAATGATAGAAAATTAGAGTGGATAGAAGACAAAGTTCTAAGATAAAAAGGCTTAGGTTTTAAAAATAGAATACAATGGATAAATGTTTATGATGTACAATTAGTGCTTATTTAGATGAATTGGTGTCGATTCTATCAAAACTATACCAATTTAAAAAATTGTATTTATAGGGTGATATAAGACACTAATAAGGGAAATAGGGATTTATATTATAATACATGAGTGCGATAACCCAAAAATTATATAAATATAAATGATAAATTAAATAAATAAGATAAAACTTACCTTAAACTAAGTTGCAGGGAGTATGAATCTCTTCCTATAGATGTAAGTGATCCCTCAAGCTCATGATGGTGGATGTGGATTGGGTAAGGTAGAATTTTTGTAGAGTAATGACAATAATCTCCTTAAATATCCTAAAAAATCCAAACAACATTCCAAGAATATAAGTTCATGGTCCTTGATCGAAAGGGTTGGTTGGGTATAAATAAATCAATGATGATCGAGAGAATCAACACCGATCATGGGAGAATTGGTAAAGATTTACCATTTTTGGTAGTAAATTGTTTTATCAAAATTGGTTTTTTCTTCCTAACCATGTGTAATTTTAGGTTTATATTCATTATTTTTTTAAGGATGGGGTTATACATGGGTAAGGTGGTTAAAGGTTAATATTCACTAGGTTTTAAATAAATTTAGGTGGTTAGGGAGGTTAAAAGGAAATTTATAAAATAAATTACCTGGTGGCTAATTATAAATAATTTAAACCTTAGGATAGGGATAATAAGGATAATAATAATAAGGGACCTAAGAAATTGAATAAATAATATATATTATATGAAATTATAGTGTCTACAACAACATATTAGTTATAGAATACAAGGGAATCAAGAACACTATCATATAATAGAAGAATAATCTCATAGTAAAACCTTTTCATAGGCACTAGGGGGAAATAAAATTCTAAACTTAACATCTTCTAATGAAACCTTGTTTAAGGTGATAGAAGACAATCAAATTCAAAAGTTAATATTCATTAATGAAACCTTATTGGAGGTGGTATGGGACAATTAAGATAACTTCATTGGTGAAAACCTCATTAAGGAACCAATAATTGAGCACAATAGTTCTTCAATGCTTGATGATGATATTATTAAAGATAACATCAATATAACTTCCAATCTAAAACATAAAGGTGGTGGCTGCTCTTAGGCCCAAACCATATAAAAACATGGTGGTCTTATAGAGAACATATTCAAAATTCTTTGGCTTTACCATAACAAAAATTATATTGAATCTAGAATCAGTAACATTATGTATGCCTAAAATTTTTTATCTTCTTTTATTACCTAACCATTATACATTCCATCTCTCCATTACCAAATCATACCTATTAGGCAATATTTATCCATATTTACCATTCATAGTCACACTTTCCTTTGCATATGTTACAAAGACATCTCACCTTGATGTTTGAAGAAAATAAAAGCAATGACTAATGAAGATCATAACAACATTAATGGAGTCCAAATATACAATAGGTTCTTGATAGTAAAAATATTCAAAAGAGGTATGGGCTAGTAATTTAAATGATTGATTATTCTAGTTATATCATATGTTTATCAGGATGTACATCTCCACATCAACAAGAACAATATACGCATATATAGGCATATATTTGACTTGACATCTCCATCCTATAGGGGAAAATACATTGTTAGTTCTAATCCATTTCATTACCATTGGGTGTATGACCTTCCCTTTACATGTATCATTGCTTGGGGGAAACACCTATTTCTTATTATTTTGAGCCTTCACATGTGGGTATTGACTTGGTTGACAATAGGATGATTTATATTGATTTTGTTTTTAACCTCTCTATGTGTATGTTTCTTAGTTGTTTGTTTATTTTCCTATTTTTTTTATTTCATTATTGTGCCTTGACTCAATCTATATACATTCATTGGTGATTCCTTTTGTATTATTATTGAACCTATCTATATTCATATGTCAACATTGTCATCATGGTTTTTATTTTGGTATATTGTTTTCACTTGTTTATTGTATTAGGAGTCAGTCCTTATGTATATTTTGGATATGTAATCATGGTGTTTTATATCATGATGTATACCATCATGAATTATAGAAAAAATTAGCTCAAGAAGTCTTACAAGAAATGGTTTCACAAAAAATTTCCTTAGTAACCTTCGTATATCCTCCATCTTCCTTGATAAAATCAATGCATTGACCTTTTTGGTTGTATCACTACTAATCAGGATGAGTATTTTTGCATTAGAAGGTACTACCAAATCAATTCACATTGATAAATTTTTATTCTTCTATTCCTCATTCCATTTCTTCTTGCTTTTAGATGAAATACATTAGCTTGAGGTTTATTTAGACTATGTAGGAACTATTTAGATACCTGACATTTATCGGGTTAACTTAGCCACCTTTATTCTTCTAATCATCTCTTTCTTCATTTTATGCATCCTCATGTGCCTAATTATGTATGGCTTATTTAGTCATTAAACCATCACATCAATGTTTACACCAATTCATATTTAATATGTATGATAGGTTATATCCTTGAGTTATGATTTCCAATCTACCCTATTGGGGCACAACCAAAAAATCATTATATAAATTTAGGTCATCTTATTTATTATAACCACCTTTGGGAAAATCATTATTTCAACTCATCCTCCTTACTAGGACATGTGCCTGTACCACTAATTATAATCACCTTTGGGCAAATAAGTGTCTCAACCTTTATTACTAATTATAACTACCTTTGGGCAATTTGGTAATACTTTAAATCAATACATGCAAGGCATATCTCAATTGGATTAATCTTAACCATGGGTTAATTTTATTCTTCTTTTAAAGGGACTCTACATCAATCGTATGTGTCAACCACTCCCTCAAGGGGGCATCATTATAGGCTTTCCAAACATTGTTCAAAGCTTATTTTTGAATCATTATCTTATTTCATTCTTAAATACCTTTTCATTATTTGAGAAGATGTTACTATGAATATAGCTTTAAATTCCTTTACTAAATAGAGGAAAAATATATACACCCAAATTTGGCCACAACTATCTTTCGAACACACTTCAAATTGATTCCTACCAAATATTACAAATTAAGATTAGGAATCACTAAACATCCTAATTTTGTCTACACATAATTCATCAATTCTCATAATCATTTTAAGGCATCCATATTTGGGACACTAGACCATACACAATAATAACCTCTCATGGAATCATTAGCAATCACCTTACAACATAACAACTATCAATTTGGCCTATGGACCCATTAAGTCAGGCACTTGATCAAATCTTAAAAGATCTAAAATGTTAATCAAATGGAATTAAATAATTAAATAGGATTAAATACTTAGTTGAATTATCTAGTTTTAATTAATGGATATCTAAAAATGGAAATTCTAAAACTCAAAATATCAAGCCTTTTCATCATTGTCATTATGAGTTTTCAAGGTCTTCCAAAATATCCCAAAATATCTAATTTAAGAGTCATGTCTAGTAATTGAAAATCATAATGACATGACAAATATTAACTCAATTAAAGTTAGCCGCAACTCACCTAGGGTTAGTTTGAACCCATTCCATGTTAAAACTCAACCTTAACTAACTTTAGCTGAGAGTTTAGTCTTGAGGCTATAAATAAAAGCCCATGCATATTGATGTTTAAGCTATTTTGATGCAAAGTTATTATGCATAGATATCTTCACAATCTCTCTTGGTGTAAAGTTATTATTCCTAAATTCCTTCAAATATTTGATAGTTTATAGGTATAATGATAATTTAAATATAGATAATCATTGCAAGTAGTGTTACCATGCAAAAATCCTAAGACAAGAAACCAAGCCAAAGTTCCAAGGAAAGGTAAAGCCAACAAAGTTTCATTGATGAAGATTTCCTGATGTACAAACTAAGAAATCCACTTCAAAAATCCATTTGGATCTTCAAGGAAGGTAAAAGAGTGATTTATTTTATGTTTTAATTGTGTTTTCATATGCATGTTTGTTACCTATGCTCTCCCTAGTGTATAGGCTAGAGGTGTTAGGATCTTAGTGTGTTATTTTGATTTTCTTTATTAGGCTAACACAATACTAACCTCCCCTCTACATATTATTTATTCACAATTGGTAGTTGGGATTGGATCTATAGAAAATTGATCATTATTAATTTTTCCTTTGTCAAATTTTTATGTAATAATTTGGAGATCGAATTCCATGATAAGTACCATCCACTTGCCAAATCTATAACTAGGAAGGAAGGGTTTGGAGAAGTGATGAAGGGAATCAGAATAAACAATAACGTAATTAGTTTGATAAATCATGTATTATTAGATATTTTTAGTAATAAAATATATGGTGGGGAAATTATGTTTAACTTTTGTATAACATTTTTCATAGTCGATGAGGCCTCAACTGATATAATAGATGGCATATTCCCTCCTAGTATCATCTTATTGGGCAGACATTTACCTAATGGATATGGGTGTGAAGTATAAATATGAGATTAAAATATGATAATTTTAAGGTGGATGAAGAGTAGGTGTTTCAAGAAAGGTTTCTCTCATATTATCAAATGTTTTTTTTGATAAGGATCTATCTATTCTAGGGCATTACATTTTTTGAGTAGAGAATTGACAAAATAGATACATTAATCCATTTCGAGGATGAACTATCTAATTTACCCAAGTTTACTAAGGTAAGTGTAAATATTTGGAATGGAACAAGTGATGGGCATGTTGATAATAAATTGATATTGGTAGGATAGACTTCAATGCCATGATGATATACTAATAATCCTAATAGTTTTCCAGATGTAACATTAAAAATGCACTTATAAGGATCTAGTCTAAATTAATATTTAATGAGCCAATCAAAGATGACAACAAGATATATGAGATGAGTCTTGATGCTTTCAGATTTGGTAATGAGTTCATCCACATAGGTCTCTAAAATCTTGTGAATAAGATCATGAAATATGTGAGTCATCTCCCATTGATAGGTAGTTCCAACATTTTTGAAGATGAAGGGTATTTTAACATAGTAATAGGTTCCCCATTTCATGGTAAAAGTTGCCTTATGTTGGTATTCAAGAATAATATGAATGTTGTTATAACCCAAGAAACCATCTATAAAGGACAACATTTCATAATGAATAACATAATTATTCATGGCATTTATAAAAGGTGGAGGGAAATTATCCTTGGGGAAAGCAAGATTAAGATTATAGAAATCAATATAGATGAGAATGACCATGGTGACTTCATTATGAATATGGAAAATGTTAGAGACCCATTATAAATAGTCCACAAGCTTGATAAACTTAGCATCAAGAATATTGATAATTTACCTATGACATAAAGTTGAAAGTTCTAGTGCAAATTTCTATTATTTTTATCACACTAGTTTGGCATCAAGGTAAGTGATGATTTTGTGCACTATGATGATAAGGTCAATACCATTAATATCCTCATAAGAGCAAGTAAAATTCTCATGATAATTATTGAATAATAAGTTGAATTTATCATGTTTAGTTGGTATGAGTTTATGAGAGACTATAATCAATCAAGGGCATGATGGGGTACCATATTCAATTTGAGTAGTTTCCTCAATAAGCATAACATTTACATCTTGGAAATGATATGGTGAATTAGGTAAAAAGGAAATGATATTTTATCTAGGGTCTATGCTAGTGACGAAGTTGTTAAAACAAGGTTCTTTGATTTTAAAATTCTTAAGTTTGTGATGCTACCGATGGAGTTGAGGTTTTTAGGCATGAAATAATTCAAGAATGGATTCATCACTAGAAAAAGTGGGAAGAGGACCATAATACTTGACATCTACTTTGAGATCAAGAATTTGATTTTCATGGTAGTCATACTCATCATTTATTTGATTTACATTTGTGGCATTCACATCTAAATTAATCTCAAGAGTAGGGAGAGTAGGCGAAGAAGGTTGATCGAATTTAATTGGTTTGCCATTAACATCATTAAAAAGGGAAGAATTTTATGTAAGGATTGAATCTATAGGTGGTATAAAAGATGAAGGAATTATCATCTGTTTAGAAGTTAGGATTTGTTTTACCACCCAAGAAGTATCAATAAGTAGATAATTAACAAGAGGTGCATGACCTTTCGGAGTTAACCTAAAGGTAGTGAAAATGGTATGAATATCATGGTTGAAATCATGTATTTGGGATAATTTTTTTTGATAATGTTTAACATCCATGTCTCATGATTGATCTTGGACTGTGATGTATTTATCATCGTAGGTTGGAGAAATTATAGATGATTGAGATTCAAGAGTTTTGAAAGGGAGAACCCTTAGATTATTAAATTTACGTCAAGAAATGATTAAAGGATCTTGAAATAATTTAGCCACACCATAATCATTGCATGTGAAGGAATATTCTAGGTAAGAGGCTTATTGATCATTACATGGAGGGGGGAAATTAGTGATCTCATCATTGAGAGTGATGGTGTGATCACAAGATAATAAATAAGGATGAAGCCACTTTGATATGTAAAGAGGTAGCTTATTAGTGTTGCAATAATGTTTCAAGTCATTGTGTTCATCATCATATAAGTCAACAAGAGTGACATGTAAATCTAGCTTGATGCTAACAAATTTAGGTAAGGGAACACTATTAATTATTGGAATGGTAGGAATGAGATATTGAGATTTAGGATTGGGAAGTTCAATACTCTAAGGGTTTGGTTTGGCATCATGTTTATACCTTTTACCTTATGTAAGAAATTGATGCATTATATATCATAAGAGGTGATATGCCTCATTATATGGGTCTATGGTCATTTTAGGAGTATGTTATAAGATAGGGGTAAATTAAGGACCATAAGCTTAGTTTGAACTATCTTAAGTCCGATTGTAAGAGGGATCCAAACACAAACAAGTGGGTTATTATTAGTTTTATCATTTCCATGACATGTTAGGTGGGTTTTCTTGAGATGATATTTATTATATCCAAGTATTAAGATGAGACAAAAAGATGTCAAATTAATATCAGATCCTTCATCTACTAAAACTTTATGAATAAGGGTGGTATTAATGGTTATTTCAATGAATAGGGGTGGATCATCAATGTAAAATAGGATCTCATTGTTAATCATGTATTATTCAAGGAATTCAATGGAAGGTTTAGAAGAAGGATAAATGAATTCAATAGTGTGCACATTGGTAGGTTGAGGCTTGGTAGAGGGTGGTTCTTATCCTGCAAAGGATGGGTCTTCAATTTATTATGATTGTTACATGAGGATATTGTGACGATAAGGGGAGGTACGAACTAACTCCATAAGAGGAATCTTGTAAAGCATAGAGTTGAGATCTTTTAATAAGTTTTAAAGAGATTTAGAAGAACTGGTGTGAGGTTTAGAAGGTATGATTGACTTTGAATGAATGGAAGTAGTTGGTGGTTTGGAAAAAGGAGATGGTTCCTCATTAGATTCCAAAGCTATATGAGTGGTTATAAAATATTTTATGAGTTTATATTATAAATATGGTATCTTAGGTTTAGTGATAGGATCTTTGTGAGCTATTTTATAGTGATAATTGACCTTAGTTGCATTAACATATTGAGAATTATTGTAATACTAGTCATAGTCAAAATCAATGGCAGAAACATCCTTGGTAGTTTGTTGAGTGCTAGATGTGGGATAATATTTTTGGTTATTATAATAAGAATCTTTGTGAACTTGTCATTTTTTGGAAGAGGTATTGTATTCTTGACAATAGAGTTATATCATGGCTGCATGATCAAAGGAATCACCAACCATATAGGAGATAAGAACTTTGGTAAGCCCTCTATAGGTTTCATGGGAATGACCAATGTTGGCATGGAACCAATAAAATTGGTTAGGATAATATCATTTAGGAGGATTATTTGGATAAGCTAATGGTTTAGAGGGTGCTAAAAATGGTTTCATTTACTGCAAAGTTAATGGTATGTGAGAAGATGCAGGATTGTCAACCTTAGAAACTCTTGGCTTGGTTTGAGGGGTATTACTGGTGATTGCATTGGTAGAAGTTTGAAAATATCCCTTAAGGAAATTGGTATTAGGCTCAAATTATTTCATTAATAATTATTGACATTTGTCTTGGTCAAGAGATTTGTTAAGAATTTGAGTGGAAAAAGTTTGAGCCTTATATTGAAGAGGAGTTAAAGAAGTTATAAAGTGTTTAAATAGATTATCATCAGACATGTTATGGTCAACCTTGCGGGCCAAATATTTCCATCATTTGATAAAATCATGAGCTGATTCAATGAGAGATTACCTAAGATTGATGAAATGACTAAGGAAATTTTTAGGAAGATCATTGTTTTGAAATTCTTTAACTAAAGGATAGATTAAATCCTCTAGTTGCCAGATGGAATGTTGGGGAAGTTGGTTATACCAATCCAATACATCGCTAGTGAAGGTTTTATCTAGAAGTTTAGTTATGGTGAAAGCATTAATTTGTATCCACTCATTGTAAAGATTACCAAATGCCTTAAGAAAATATGCAAGGTATGTAGTCCCATCATATTTGATAGTTGGAGATATGCTACAAATATCAATAAATATAATGAAAGGATCTAAAGGTTCATTTTGGATGTTTTGAAGCATCTTGTTATCCATGATAGGTTGGGAATGACATTTTATGTGGCATCTCTAATAGGTAGAAGAATAAAGTTTTGATTATTTTGAGGGATTAGAACTAGAGATTGATTTGCCATATTGATCAAATGATGTTGCAATTATATCATTTGGGAGGTGTTATATGTTTACATTATGTTCATTTTTTTCACAAATTGTGAAATATGTTGGGTTATATCAATTAGTGGGATGATATTTGTGGGATTATTCCCCAAATTGGCATTAAGGGGAGGGTTATTAGGAGGTAGATTACCAGTGGGGTTGTTAGATAGACTTGTGTCAATTTCTCCCACATTGTGTTGAGATACTTGAATATGGGAATTATCTTGAGAGGTTAAAAAAGGATTTGATACACCTACCTCATGTTGAGGAATGATTTGAACCTTGTTACAATCCACAGATGGAGGAAAGAAGTGCTCCAAGAGTGACGGTTCTCTTGGGAGGTAAATAAAGGGAGAAAAGAATACCCCATATAGTGTCTAAATGCATTCAAGTTGTCTAAGAATATTATGATAGGGAATTCCGTGATGATTAATAAAATTAATATTATTTAATCAAGAAAAAAGAGAGATCAAGGATATAATCAATCAGAAATAGATCTAAGTCATCCAAATAGAAGAGTAAGGTCAGTCAATAAGTAGAGAATTGACTAGTTTGATAGAGTACTATGAAAGCATAGGTTGAGAAGAGTATAAAGTATTATGGATTAAATTTATATTTATAGGTATAAGGAAAAATAGAATGATAAGAGACACAGTCACACTGGTGAATTATGTACTACAGGTATGAGGAAAGATATAGTCTTTAAGAGACTGTATCGATTAGAATGATAGTGTTCTAAAATAAGGGAAATTTTTTGTAGGATATGTAAATAAAGAATGAAATCAAATATAAAAAAATGGATCAATGTGAGTGATAAAATTTGGACACATAACACAAAACCTTACACCAACACTAGCTAATGCAAGTTTTTACAATACAACACACAATGATTAGAGAGAAAGTAATCAATTAAAACTTAAACGCTAAGTGGCCATCCTAAGTGTTATTATATTATTATAAAGTGTTGATTAAAATTTAATAAGAGTGTTTGATAAAATAGGGAGCTAGAAAGTCAATCTATGGATGGCTTATAGATGTTTGGTTTGAAATGCATTTGCATTGTCAATAGTACTATCTTGGTATTGGGGCCTACCCACTCACATCAAAATAATATAGTGATAAGGGTGTTGGGTTCTTTTCCAACATACACCATTAACCATTTATTTATACTTGGTAGTAAAAACAAGTCAGTGTCCCCCCTTGGTGATGAAATCTAAGTAGGTAGGACTCATGAAGACAAGTGTTTAAATGCATTTTAAATGTTATGTGATTTGATGGTTTGTGAAAAAGATTAAAATAGTGTAAGTATAATGGTAATTTGAAAAACCATATGTTTAAACTATGTGAGTTTCTCTAATCATGAAAATATCTAAAAATGAAATGTCATTTAATTACTAGCAAATAATTATTAATTCCTTGATTAAAAATAGTATAAATTTAGTTTTGATGACACTATATCAAAAAATTACATAATAGAGTCACTTGGGTTGCTAATATTCTATAGAGTCAAGGTATTTAATAATAGAATTGAACATGTCAACTATGTCTCTCAGACATAAGGTAGACTATGTAACTAAGTTTACCAAGTCAAACTGGTTAGTTGTAGGGTTGTAGTTTTGAAGACTGCTAACTTGTGAAAAAAATAACCAAATAAAGTACTAAAATGATAGATACGGGAAATAAATGGAGCTTAGTGGTCATTATAATGGTTAAGATTACAAATTTTATTTTAAAATGCCCTTATTGCTATTTTCAAATTCTATAAATTGGGTCAACTAGTTTGACCAAGTTTTGTAAAGCCCTATATGCTAAAGAAGAACAAAGAATAGGGTTGATCTATTCGATAGTGTTTATTGACCTATATTTTGAAAAAAAGAAATAAAAGACAAACTTGATCCATTCGATAGTGTATGATAATTTGGAATTGAATAAGGGTATTGTGTTGACCTATTCAATCCAATAACCTGTAGCTAATTAAGACCTACATAGATAGAACATGATCATTTTGAAGCATCTGTGTTAAACTTACACACAAATAGTTAGAACTATACCAAATAGTTTGATACAATACTCTAAATATGGAAAAATATAATAAAATAGTAAAAATGATGGCATGAAAGGAAACCTACAAGGGTTAGACTAACGTCAAGTTCACCATAATGTATGCAATCAGAAATGTAATAGATATATAAATCAATCCTAGTTTGGAGAATATAAATCCAATTTACACTTCTGATTGTAGATACATTAGATATTTGGGGTCATGACCAAGATTTATCAGCTAGACCTAGCCAAGGGATCTCTTACCACAATAATATCATTAGGGAGGGTTCTAAAGGCTCCAGCTAATAAAAACTATATAATAACCTTAAATAGGTCTTATGTTTTCATATTCACTAAACTAATAACAAGTAAAGTAAAAATCTAATCTAGTGTTCACCAAATCTTATGGCACTAAGTGGGGGATAAAAAACATAAAAGTAAACATGCATAATAGAATCCTAATTAAACTATGTATAGGTAAGACCCTAATGCATGGAGAGAATAATATATTCAAAATCCATTACTTATGTTACTTTTATCTACTATAAATGAGGAGAAAATTTAGAGATACATACCTTGAAGAGGAACCCATCAAGACTCAATCTCTCCCTTGGCCAAAGGGATCCATAATAGGTTTTTTTGGTTTGTAAGGATAACTATGAAAGGCAAAAGCATCCAAGACATTTTGATAAGACTAGATTCTTCTCCATGTAGAAACCATAAGCTAAGACTCTTCAAATATAATGGTGGAAGAAAAAATTATTAAAAAAAACAAAATAATAATTATTAACTCTTTTTGTCCCTTTAATAATGGTAAAATGGATGTGTTTATATAGGCAAATATAACCTAGTAATTTATAAAATTTTAGGCTAACAAGGTTGACCCAATCAACATTATATCGTTATTGACAAAAATAAATTAGGTCTCAGTGTGGATTAGCCAGGGGCTGACCTGAACCCTAAATAGCATTTGTTTGATTAGATTACAAGTTCTATGGGGATGATATTGTAATATAAACCATCAAAAAGGATTTTAGGCTAGGGAAGGGCTAATGAAGGTGGAAAAATACTAGAAGAGGTGAAAAAGAGGAGGTAGATCTTAGGGGAATGTTTTTAGGAGGTGGTTGTGTAGATATCAAGTAGTAGTAATGGATAAAAATCCCAAAAATCATTAATGGTCTATGCACCCCTTTTTCAATCCACCCGTAAAGGTGTACACTCAAAGATATTGAGATTAGATAGGTTCCTTCAAGATAAGAAAGCATCAATAATTGATAAATTTTGAAAATATTATGTTTAAATAGTATGTATATATATACATATACTTACACACACACACACACACACACACACACACACACACACACACACACACACACAATTATCATGTAGTATTTTTTGTCATTTTGATTTATACCCTTGAAGAGGTTTGTTTCAAGATTTATTCACCTAATTGAAAAAATGGGATCTCTAAGGTTGTGGGTGACCTATGACTAGAGAAAATTTATAGATAGGGTTGGCTCCCTTGATAACACACCTAAAACTAAACTACTCCTACTCAACTATAAGGAAAAGGGAGAGATAAAAAAATTTGAAATAAAAGGGGTGATGCACCAAAATTCTTGATCACTATCACTCATTTACAAGTAAACTAATTAAAATTAAGATTAATTTCATACTACACAATCCCTAATCTTATCTTCTTTCATAAGTATTTTTTAGAAAGGCTACAAATCCAATGCATAACTAAGAGGGAAAAAGGTTTACACTAATAAAAAAATTCATGAATCCATATGACATTAAATACAACCTAAAATTCAAACTACATATAGGTGGGACAATAAGACAAAAAAACCAAGGAGAACCAATTCATCACTTCATAAGATCAACTAGTTATGAAAACACACTAAATACAATCATAGAAGGCAGAAAAAATCAATATATTATTACTTCAAAATGCTTAAAAATGATAAGGTATTCACCATGATCAAGTGAATGGATCCTTACAATGCAAAACAGGGAAAAAATTATATAAGAATGAAGAGAAAGAAAGAAGGTGGGCATTGAAAGAGTCCATGATAAAGGGTGGCCATCATCAAATAATTTATAAAATTTCAAAATAAGGTGGATAAAATACTCATATAATTTATAATAAAGAAGTGGTTCTTGGTGTGATGATGTCCTTATCAAGGTGGCATATAATTGACCCTTTAACTACCTATGACTCATCCCTCTTCACTTGAAACAACTTTTTGGAGGAAGAGTTACAAGTTGTTGGTTTGACACATGGCCTTCTTAGCATATTTATATGCCATTACAATCTTGGTGATGATGAGGCTTAAGTTTAAACCTCTTCATACTGATCCTCACTATAATTAGGGCTTGCAATTTCATCTTATTTCCTTTAAGGTGATGAAGAGAAGCCCATTTCTAAAGCAAGGTCTAGTCTTGTGCTTTGTAAGCTGCAACAACCACTTGTAAAATCCAAATAGGTCTTGTATAAGGTTAAATAACCTATGTTTAATTTCATATCCATATCCAAGAATTGATATGTAGGTGTATTAGGTCCCTATAGTTCTTCAAGAATGTTCTTAGCTTATAACAAAGTCTCTATAAGAGAAACTTGATAGAATTAGCTTATTATGTTGTTTTAGGCCTCTTAGAGATAAAACATAGCTCTAAAAATAAAATTCATTCATCACTACCTAAAATTGTATGACGTTGAGTGATAATACATTGAAACAAGCTTGTCAAGGTTACTTAAGGCTATGTCCTTCCATGAAAATCTCAACACCCTAAGACTAGTATATTACCTATACCTTAACCCTTCAAGAAAAAAATTAGTCATTTAAATAACATGGTCATAACTTTTATGAGGTATAAATGAATTCAAGAGATGTTTATAAGGATTCCTTGAAGGTTTTCACACCACAAAAGATCTCAAATAGGTCTGCATAACTATTTGATTTATATAAAAAAAGAGTAGTCTTCATTATAGATTGGTCTATTTACTTTGACACTTGTTACATCACCTTGAAAGTTTATATAATGTCTTTTTTGAGAGTTATTAGGCCTCTTCCTATCTTTTGATACCTCTATTAATGGTCAAAAATATTATACACAACTAAAATTATGAAATTAGGCCTAAGAAAGGCATTTTCTAAAACATCTTTTTGTACTTCTCCACATGTACCAATAGATGGATCTAATAGATGGTCATGAGGTTATTAAATATAATAAAGGTGATTCTAATTCATTTGGAGTGTATTATATCCATTTAAACCATCATTCTCTTCCATCGAGCTCTTTTAGGATTTAATAGGTATTTTTGGGATGTCAAACATCTTAATGATGATTCATAAATTACAATCCCTTAATTAATGAACCAATTCCAAAAATTTGGAATATAAAAACCTTATGAACATATCTTAATGAATTCATACCCCATGCATATTATCCTCTGACTACTCTCGTGATTAAAATTTACTTTCTTTCTCTTGTATGCATATTAAGAAGGTCAAGTTGACTGGTTTGATTTAAAAACCATTCAATTTTTTTTTTTTATAATTTCAAAAGCCTTATCTTGAGTTGGAACATGTTATATAAGGTTTTTAGATTATTTTAAATGTATTTTACCCCTCAAAGGCTTGTAGAACTTGCATTAGCCTACATCAAGGGTTTTTAGTTAGTCTTGTGAAATTCTCCATAGTAGCCTTTTTTTGGTGATTTCACCTCTTTCCCGAGGACCTAAATCACTATATAGCCTACCCTATGACATTCCAAATCTATCACAAGATTCTCCACATCTCATTCAATGAAAAATATGTATTTCTCCTTCATGAATTCATTCACTGACTTGACACATTCAAGCTAAGTGTGTGTTTTCACACTATTATCTTAACCTTTTGATTATAGATGGATTGTTATTACGTAGAAGGTTTATTTGAATTAATAAATAATAGGTTATCTTTATATAAATACATTATTTAATGTTTTCATCTTCATATTTCTCTTTTCAAACCCCATGTAGACACTAAAATTCTCTATAATTCTTGTTTTTTAAACATACTTATATGTTGTTAGATGTATTCTCCCAACAAGGTGTTCATAAAAGTTTTGAAAACTTTTTTGTTAATTTTATAAGTTTTAAATAGATAATGTTCATCAATAATAAATTAATATTGTATTGGTTTCTTGAGATTGAATCTCAAATACAAAGAGGCTTTCTCATTTTAGGTCCCTACAGGCCTACTACACCCTTTTTCAAATGATCCTGACTCAAAATGATGGTCTTATCTTCATAGCAAGGATGAAAAATTCTTAGAACTTTTTCAATTCCATCTAAAATATATTTTGTCTCTCACACCTTAGACTCAATGCAAAACCTAATGTTTTCTTGTTTTTTATTGTGTATAAGCATGTATATGCCTCATCTAGGATTAATATTTTCCATACCTCTCATATGATTGATCTCTCTTTCCTTGTTTTAGATTAAATGTGATTTAGATTTTATTACCATTATCCTCGACTTTTCTTTTAAACTTACAAATCTTCCTTAGCCGAAACTAAGCCTATCTTGTCCAAAAGGACCAAAACTCAAACACCTACTTTGTCAAAGTTATAATATACATAACACTTCAATAAACACCATGTCAAACCATGTTTATCACTCAACATCTTTCATTCTTCATCAGCAATAGATCTTCTTGTCTTCAAAGCCTACTAACCCTATTATAGTTTAAATCCTCTATTATGTTTTGTACACCATCTCATCAAGGAAAAAAATATGTATTTGAGTACTATTTTCCATGCTTATGCTTCATACAAAATTTTAGGTTAGGTTTCTTATCAAATTTTTATACTTGTAGGCTCACCTAGCTTCCTAATTAGCCCTCTAAATGGAAAAACCTCCTCAGTCTAAGAAATGTTAAACAAGGTAAAGTAATAAACTTTTTAGATAACCTTTTTCATCCTTTAACTTAATCAACTCTTGTTTCACTCTCAATCTCAAAGAACAAACCCTTTTATTCTTTGGCTTATCCCAACTAGGTCTCTTCTAGGCCTAATTTAACATAGCCCTCAAAAATACATATAAATGGTCATTACACCTTTGTAACTAGGTGATTAAATTCAATCATGATTATTTTGACCAAACTCTTATTCATTCAAGTTTTCATATAAATGTCTATGTTATTTTTCTACCATACCTATGCTTCTAATTCCTCATCCATGTGATCCTTTTCTATTGATTTTGTTGCTCCTTATAATGATGCTTGTACCTACAGTCACTCTTCTTAATTTACTTTCCCTCATGATTATCTTCCTTCTTTATGGAATTGAGCATGAATTTACATTCCCTTTATATTGCTTCCTCCAAAAGTTTTATTTATACCTCTTCATCCAAATCATATTCTCTTCCTCTTTTGAGCATTTCAAGGTCTCTTGCTTGCTCAAAGTCTTGTTATCTACATCTTTTATCCTACTTTACTCCATTACAACTGATCCTTTTTTGACTATCCAATCAACCAAATTTTCACCTTTCATCTTCTCTTCATAAAATATTATTTTAGTCTCATCTTCCATTATCTATTTTTCTCTTTCCTCAAGCACTTCATGTGTTTCGTGCTTCTTTGCTGATCCAATGAACTCCTTAAACAATCTTATTGTGTCCTTATACAACACATCATATTCATATTCAAAATAATCATCAAAGATTACATGAACTTCATTACCTATGGTTCCATTGTATTCTTTATCACCTCTTATTTGATTTTCATCTTTCCACTCTTCTCCATCAAGTAATTCACCATCTTCATCTCCATCTACATCTTCACTCTTCCATGCATCATCTTAACTCTTCATCTACATCTTCACTCTTTCATGTATCATCTTCATCTTCCTAATCATGCACTTCAATTTATTTTTCATTACTTATATTAAACCATGACAAATGAAACTTATATTGAAAATCTTGAGGCTTTATTTCCTCTCTCTCCTCTTTCATGGTAAGTTGTGTTTCCATCTTGTTCATCTACCTCTCTAAATGTTTCATCATTTGTTGGTTCTCTCTTTCTTGCATTCTTTCTCTAAAGTTGAACTTAACTCTATTCTTAATCTTGATTCCAAACTACAAACTATATACATTCCACATCTACAACAACTCTCTTTCCATCCTTGCCAATGCATTATTCATCTCCTTTATCTCTATCTCCATCTTCCTCTCATTGTGTCTTTCATATTTAACCCTATCTCTTAATTTTATCTCTAACTCTCCTTTCATCTTCATCTTGAGTACCTCACTTGGGTACATACTCAAAAATTTTGGTCTCACTTGGACCAAATCCTCTTGGTTCACAATTGGAACCTTTCTATCTTAGACCTCACTTGGGCCTTTCAATCACTTGTCCTTCACATTAGGAATGTTCTCTCTTTCTTGATCTCTATTTATGAGTTTCTTTCTCTTGAGATTGTTAATATATCTCCTTGATTTAGGATTAACACCACACCATTCTCTTTTTTTATTTCCTCACCTATCACATACTATTATCATGCATTTAAATAAAATAATCAACCACAAAATAGATCATACCTTCATCATCTACAATGTCAATTTGCCTTTTAACAAGACTCCTTGAAACTAACTCCTTGCTTACCTAAAAATACTTAATCCACATGAAACAAGAATTAAATTCCAAGTTCATACTTATACCAAATTTTTTATTAGAGCATCTAAATGGATATGATACCAAATGTTGTAGAGCTATTACCATCAACATGTACTTTGCTTGTAAACTTGAAAATCTTCCTTAGACAACACTAGGCCTATCTTGTGTAAAAGGACCAAAACCCAAAAACCTAATTTATCAAAGTTTAAAGACACTTAAAACTTCATAACACACCATTCCAAACCATTTTTATCACTCAACATCTTTCATTCTTCATCAACAATCAATCTTCTTGTCTTCAAAGCCTACTAGCCCTATTATAGTGCAAATCCTCTATTCTATTCCATACACCATCTCATAAAGGAAAAAATAATGTTTTTGAGTACGCTTTTCCATTTGTATGATTCATACAAAATTTTAGGTTAGTTTTCTTATCAATTTTTTGTACCTATAGGCTTACTTGACTCCCTAATTAGCCCTCCAAATGGATAAACCTCCTTAGTATGAGAAAATTATAGTCAACTAATGAAAAATAATGATATTTTTGGATATAATTTTTACTCCTTTAGCTTAATAAAATATTTTTTCACTCTCACTCTCAAAGAATAATCCCTTTTCTTCTTTGGCCTATCCCAACTAGGTCTCTTCTATGCCTAATTCAAATCAGTCTTCAAAAAGTCATACAAATGGGTTTGTACACATTTTAAACTATGTGATTCAATTAAATAATGATTATTTGGACCAAAATTAAAAAATATATATAATTTTTTATTTTAATAACTCATTATATACATCAAACCCTAAATCTAGGGTTTTTAAACCACTGTATAGGCTGAGAGCCTTCTACAATGCATAACTTTTATTGTAAAAGGTTTCAATAGACAAAATAAAAAATTTAGGTATTTATTTACCTTAATAATGTTATATAGTCAATATATTCCTTCCATAATCATATCTTACACCTTAATACTCCAAGATGAATGTGACTATGTAAAATAGATGGCTGTCTATAGGTCTAGGAAACTATATAGATGAATAAAGCATATAGCTAGGTAACAAAAGGTTCAATAAATTATTTAAAAAAATTATATGGATTAAATATATATATTACAACACTTTATCATAATTTTTAATACCACTTCTTTCCAAATAACACATTCTCAATACCCACAGTCTAATCAAACATTGTCTGCTACAAGAAAACAAGGGTTAGTTTCTTAGTTTGCAACATGATTTAAAGACTGACTAGGGTATATTAATTATTAAATCAAAAATACTATTCATTAAATTTTTTTTAACAATGTCCCCTTTCTCCATGTTCCTTATTATTTTATCCAACTTCATCGACTCATGCACACACATAGGTTATTTGAATGTGCTTATCAAAACATGGTATATATATGACTACAAGCACTCATACTTTCGGTTATATGATTAAATAAAAAAATTACCAAGCATGTTATCAAGGAATTCACAATATTAATATAATATTTACCATTCTTTTCATGGATAGATTCTAACATATAGAGTTTTATTATTCAACATGACACATAGAATTGTATACAATGCAAGGTATGATCATTCTCAATTTCAGGTTTGAAGTAATTTCTCATCATGAAAATATTATAAAACTCTTAATAGATTCAAAAATTCCATCACTAATATATTCACTTGAATATTTATCTTAATACAAAACAAAGACTTACATAGTCCATTATACTATCTTGGTAGACCTTCTTTCTTTCTTATTTTGGCTACCCTATTTTCTCATCTCCACCCTTTATATAGACTAAAAACATTATATATCCTTACTATATGATAAAAAACTTTCAAAAAAATAAACGTAATAGTTTATTGAATAAATAAACTCCTCAACACTCCTAAACCCACGTAGGGTGATGGCCATTAAGATTGCTACCTCACACTTTCAATTAGACACGTGACTCAATCCACTCTTAAGACCTCTCAAGAGACCATAAAGGTATATTACAACAATATTATCCATTAAATATCATTAAAATTCATTTTAAACACATAGAAAACTCTCAATCCTTCCTTATAAGTTTGAAAATTCAAATTAGGAAAAAGATGAGAAAAGTGAATTTGAACTCTAATTCAAATTTGACTCACATTTATGACTCTTAGACCAACTCTTGGGCATTCCTAAGATGAACCTGCATAAAAATGATTATACAATAATTTTGAGATTTTTATAATTTATTTTAATACTCTTTTCAACTATGAAAACACATAGACTTTCCAAACACCTCTTATTCTAAAATTGCAGACCTATACATTCAACTAGAGTCTACATATATCAGCTATTATCTTTCCACCTTAACCATGAATGGTCTTAAAAGAGTTTTATAGGTATATTTTTGGTTTATAACATCAATATAAACATTAAAAAGATAAATTATCAACATTACATTTGTTTTCAACTCTCTTACTCTTCTCTTCATACCTGAAACCTTGTCTAAGAGCCTCAATTCAATGGCATCATATTTTGCCACCCACACTTATTTAAATAGTAGTCATGGAGTGTTTGAAAACTATTGGATTTTATTTATTTATATTTTACACACCTATTAAAATAAAAATAAACCAATCCCCTTTATTGGTTTCTTCAAGATTAGGTTTTAAATGCAATATTGTCTTTTTTAGGTCTCAACATGCCTAAAATACCTTCCTCAAGGTATTTTATAAAACTAGGTGGTTTATCTTCATTAAAAGGACTATATACTAAAATATTATTTTAGGTATATAATATATTTTTTTTACTTCCACATATCATATCTATCACAAATATTTCAATATCTCTCCATATTCTAATGTTCAGGCATGTATTTTCTCTCTTGAGGATTGCACACTTGGATCAATAAAATAAAGGAATTTTGGGAATTAATATTAGATTGAATAATCATGTAAAGGATTGTGAGGACTTGGAATAGGTGTATATAAAGTTTTTTTTGGTTTCATCATAGCTCAAAACCCTTCCAACAATGTTAATCTAACCTGCAACTGGCACCTTCAGACCTTACAAACCTATACCTACAAGTTATACTCCTCTATGTTTATTAATATTGATTTAAAATGGTATGAAATAATTAATTAGACCATAAAATAGCTCACCCAACCGTTATCTTGTAACAACTATCTCATAAGTTCCTTAAAAATTTAGAAAACCTAGTTTGCAAGGTTTGAGAGGGTTTTAGAGAAGCTTACACTCTTAGTGATTGTTCATAATGGACAAGGACTTGATATGATAAATAAATACATAATTTATAATTCCATTATTTTCCCTTCTTCCCCTTAGGATCTTTAGTATTAAATTTCACTCTCCTTCATGAACCATCCATCACAAAATGACCTTTTTACCTGTGCAAGTGACTTGATGGATAAGTGGAAAGGATTTTGTCCTATTTTGGTCCTAAAAATGCTTCATAAGCATGATGTGATCTTGTGTATTTTTAAAGGATTTATGATGTTCCTCTATTTACCATGGACCAACATAATCTCCTATAAAAAATGTATTATTCTACTTTGACTCTTACATAAGATGCTTGTAACTGCTACCATCATGTTAAGACTAAATTATCCTAACATTTTTACAAAGTGTACAACATAAATCAGTGATAGATGGCCTAAAAAATCCTTCTTAGCCTCTAGACTATCTTGAGACATGTTGTACTTGACACTATAAAAGCATAGACAAGTACAAGATAAATGGAACAATTATCTTAACTTATCCAAAATTAGCTCAAATAATGATAAAATATTCCTAAGACCTCATTTAAACATATTTTAGAAGGAAAATAAATAAAAAAATGTTAAGTTTTGGATTATAGGGTTTGACATTTTTCTTGGGAGGCCAAATTATCAAAAACATCCCCAATCCTCCCACAACATAAAAAATTACATATACATTATTGATATTTATATGAAAAAAATTATTACATTTTCAGTTATAATTTTTTTTTAAATTTAACATGAACTTAAAATTTTTATTTTCAACATGTAAAATATAAAAGATACCTAGGAAGCTATAGGCAAGGGGTCCAAACCAAATGTAGATGACTAAAACACATTAATGAGATAAATATCATCTAGGACCATAAAAAGACCACCTGATTATGATGAATGAAATCCTCCTCATCCTCTTTAGGTCTAGTTCATATAGCACCACATGATATACAATGGTGAGGTTAAGCAACAATGCTAGATGAAGCCTTCCCATATCCACCCTTACTAACAATAGTATCAAAAACGTATCTCATATATTGAATGAGGGTGTTAGTAAGCACTTTACTATAGTCTCCTTGACTATAGAGGGTAGTGTCTCAATAGGATACAATTTTTATATAGGTAATTTCCAAGGATAATTATGTACATGAAGTGCACCCAAACTATCCTATGTAGATAATTTTCATTTGACCTAAAACTCTGAGAAATCGAAATAATTTGGAACGTCATTAAAGATAAACTCACAATAGAGTTTTCTCAAAAAATACATGAGAACTCATTATTTTTTCAATTTGGGTGATTAAATACCATCCACCGTTGTACCTAAATTTTTTGTTTGATCAAATTATGGGTGTATTAGTGGATTGGAATCTATTTGGATATCACATCTAATGGTACACTAGTTCTTGAATCATTGAATAGTGTGTAAATTTTCTATTTGTTTATTTATTTATCTCTCATACTGATTGTAGATAATATGTTAGAATAATATGCCCTGCATCTATTTATATAATCATCCCACCTATCAATTTGACCTGTTAATGATTCAACTTCACCTATTAATGTCTCTAATGTATTCACTAACACTAGTTCTTGTATCATTGAATAGTGTGTAAATTTGTTATTTGTTTATTTATTTATCTCTCACAGTGGTTGTAAATAATATGTTAGAATAATATGCCTTGCATCTATTTATATAATCATCCCACCTATCAATTTGACCTGTTCATGATTCAACTTTACGTATTAATGTCTCTAATGTATTTGCTAGATAAGCCCAACAAGGCTTCTTTGAATGGGGATCCCTCATTGCATTGATTAAATTCTCAATTTTGATTTTATTTTTTGTGATGTGGGTTGTCAAATCCTCCTAACTACCTTGGGGGATTTAGGAACTATAGGAGGTTTAGGAGGTTTTTGCGATATAGGAGGGTCTTTTTAAGATATGAGTGTTTTTTGTTCATTTTCACCTTATACATTTTTGTCCACATGTGAAGGTGTATTATGTGTTGAAAAACAAAAAAAAACTAACAATTTTGACAAATAAATAATGGAAATGCAAGAACATTCACAAAATTTATTTGGAATTCCTCTAAAGTTCACCTGCATAATTTTACACTTATGTGCCATTACCATTTATGAGTTATTTTTTAATCTTTAATAAATGTGAATTTAAGGGTATGTTTTTTTTGCCATGGTTTGTGTCGATGCCAAATGGAAGGCACCAATTTTTTTAATTTATGTAGTCCATACTACATACACAAGTTTAACACATAAAACTATGTACATGATTATTAAACATAAAATAATGTACACGGTCTTGGCTCAGTTATTACTAAGCCTGTATGACAACACCATATACATTCTTTTAAAAAACATTTACGCATATTTAAATAGTCTGTATGTGTTTTTTAAAACTACTTGCATGTAATTGTTTAAATAAATTTGAACTTAAAATCTATTTTATTTTTACCCCTAACTCCATGCACATACCCATTTAATATATTATAATTAATAAATATCCAACATAGTTGTCATCACTTGTTTTTTATTCACTGGGAAACCGAAACATTCTTTGGAATTTTCTTTTAGCATTTTGGTAGATCATAGGATCTCCCCCACATGTACAAAGCAATGCAGGCATACCAAAAAATAGAAAAATTTAGTGCACATATAAATCTAGTGATAAATATAATTAAGTGAAAATAAATGGACGTTTTTCCCTGAACTTGTACCTAATGTTATGTAATTTGATATATTCATTATTGTAGTCTTCTAAAATCAATTTTGTAGCTTCACATTTATGTAGCCTATGCATTGCTTGAGTAATGAATTTTAACCTCATTCATCAATTAAATATTTAAAAAACACTACACCTAAATCAATTTCCAAACCTTTCAAAGATTAAAAATCAAAGACAAAAGAGAAAATAAGGTGGTTTAGAATGTCTAGGGAAGGGTGCAAAGAATAAATTGAAACAAATAATAAAATGTAGATTCATGAAAGTGTTTTGACACATAATGTCCCATATTATTTGGTAATTAGCATTATCAACATAGTTTAAGGAATTACATGAAAATCTATGCACTTAAATGTCTTATAATATTTTCCTTACTTCACATATTTAAGTACCAAATAAGTATTTTAATATCAATTTTATTTTCAACATTTAGTTTATTTATGTTCAACTTTTGGATTGTTTAGAATAGTGGGTAACATTAATAGTCTATAGGAAAATGCAATTAAATGAAATTATGGTAAGTTAATAAATAATAAAAAATATCTATATTAAATGTAAATATACCTTAACATGCTATTTTTTAACTACGTAGTAACATTCTACATGACACCATGCACCCCTAAAGTTAGGGGTCTAAATTACTATTATAATTCCCCTAGGTCCTATAATTGACATGTATATTGTCAGTATGGAATGTATAACATTAATTTATTAATTTAATATAATGTGTATGTGTGTGTGTTGTTTTAACAGTTATGTTAATGTTTATGATCTTTAAATGTAAAATAATAATGTTGGTTGTTGATCAAGACTCACAATAATTTTTTCTATTGTATATACACCCATCAACATAAAAAATGACATCTAGGTATATAAAATAACTGATAAATACCTATATATAAATTTATATCAATAAATATTTAAACCACATGCATTATATACCCTAAAAATATAAATAAATTATGTGTAATGATTGTGTGTGTGTGATGTAATAGATTAAATAATTCATTAATGTGGTGATGGAACTTAAAGTTCAAGGCAATAAACAAACTAATCAAAATTATTTCTCTATTTGTAGACACTATTTATGAGATAAATAGAACCTTAGTTTTGTACACTTAGAAAATGCAAACCTTGGTTGTTCCTCTCAATTTTAGAACTTTCATGCTACCGAAAGGTTTTTATTTATTATCTCCTTATGATCATTACTTATCTCTTAGTTTGAATAATGTTATTCTAATGACTCAAACGTTATATCATACTCAAAATTCTATAAACCTATTTATCTCGTATATCTGCAAATTCTATATGTGTGCCTATTTTCTAGTTTCTCATACACTTGTGTCCTAGTTATACATCTAAATGGTTGTAAGTGTCATATTCTAATACAAGTTTATAGTGCCCTAAAATTATTGAATTTTTGAATGAAATGTATCCTTATGGCCAGCCTAGGTGCTTCATTGTAAGATATTTATCTAAAGGATTGGTATAAATACATGACCAATCCTCATTCATTCACCACCTAGCATAGACCTATTAACTTCTTACCTCTCGTAAGACAAAGTACAAAAATAATTTAATCAATCATTCAAGTGAGTAGAGCTTCCTAATTTTATCCTAGTTCCATATCAGTCATAGGGACATCACATCTACAAGTCTAATGTACTGAAGGAACATGCCATGAGTCATATTTTATAAGTTATAAGCTATGTCACTATTGTACTTTCTTTCCACATATAACACCATTTTACAAATAGAAACCAATGCATTAGGGGAGAAATACACTAGTTTGAGGCCCTTTTCAGAGTAGTGCATATGTAGTAAATACCCACTAATAGAGGGGTCTTTAGGGTTAGCTTGACATCATGATCCCACTAACCCATTTTTCATGTAATAATTATGAAGATGAATAACTAGGGTTTTTCCATTTGATAAGGAATGATAAACCATGACCAATATTTAAGAAAATTAGAGTGAAGGTGATATAGAACCCAAAATATCCTAGGTGGTCACATCTAGATCTAGTAGGTATTTCATACAAGAGACCTACATCCAAGTTACATATAAGCATTGAAACAACCATCTGAGGTCAACTTAAGTGTTTGAGGCCATAAATAAATTTATTCCTAATTAACATCCTTTATATAGTAATAATTAGGTTCATAGGGATCAACTTGGTTAAAATCGCATAACACATTACCATAACTGACTTAATTGGCTCAAATTATAAAGATGTGGGGACTAATTAAGCTAAGAAAAACATTTTTACTCATAGATCTAGGTTTAAGGAACTCAAATTTTCCCTAATTACCTTTACAATTGTACTTGATATACCCTAAAACCTATACCCTAAGCCTTAATCCCTAATGTTCCTAATTCCTAAACTCTAAACCATAAATATAAGCTCTTTAAACCTATAATAAATAATTTTAGCCCAAATTAACATCATTTAGATTAAGAATTAAGTTCACATGGCTTAGTTTGACCTAAATCACATGAATGATTACCCAATTTGACTAATTCACTCAATATACATGATGACATTGGGTATAATTACAAACCATAAACACATTATATAGTCACAAATAGGTCCAAGTGATTCAAATTATCCTGAATTATCTTTGTAATTGGATCCTGTATAGCCTAAACCTTATATGTCTTAAACCCCAAGATCTAAACCATAAACCCTATAACCTATATTTTAAATACTAAACCAATAGATTTAACATTTATTAACATCATTTAGAGTAATAATTATGTATATACATTACATGTAATTTCACCTAAATTGAATTACTCATTATCCCAATTAACTAATAGGCAAGAAATATGTGATGATGTGGGGGATAATTGAGCCCAAAAATATATTGGAACATATTTATACCCTAAAACATATATACATTAAACACTAATCCCTAAACCATAGACATTAAACATTATACCCTAAATTATAAATCGTAAGCTTTCCCTATTTACCATTTAATTTATAACTAATTAACATCCGCTGTAGTAAGAATTAAGTTCACATGATATAGAGTGATTAGAAATTATATACACCCTTAAACCTAAAACCTATACCCTAATCCCTAATCTCTAAGTTCCCTAAAAATATAAATTATAAGCCCTATGCCCTTATGTCCTAATCCCTAAATCCTATGCACTAATGTCATAATCCCTAATTAGGGATAACAAGAACCACATGCACCTATTTTAAATCATATATGATGTGATTTAGATTAAAAGTAAACCTAACTTCATGTCATATATAATTAACCATTTTTAGATTTGATTTATTTAATCGAGGAGGCATTTGACACAAATTTAAATTCTTCAAGAAGAGGATATGATTTGGGGAAAAAGTAAGTTTGACTCTATCATGAATTGATCCAATTATACAATGTTTTCAATTAGGGGCATGATTTGGGCAAAATTGAGCCCCTAAACCAAATTTATGGCTTAATCAATTATATAATGTATGCAACATGTATGCCTTAACTGACCCTAATTTTATTAGAAATGCAAACATGAAGGCAATTATCACAAATAGGTCAATAAATAGCTAAAAGTTTCTTCAATTACCATAGTGATTCGACCCTATATCCTATAACTTAAATCATAAATCCTATACCATTTACCTAAAACCCTAAAACATAAGCCCTAAACCCTAAACCTTTTAACTTTTAGACCCTTTAATCCTAAACCAATAAATTTAACCCTAATTAACATCCTTTATAGTAATAATTAGGTTCACAAGGATCAACTTGGTCAAAATTGTATCACTTATTATCATAATTGACTTAATTGGTTCAATTTTTGATGATGTGGAAACTAATTGAGACCAAAATCACATTTTTTACTCAAATATAGGTTTAAGGAGCTCAAATTTATCCCAATTTCCTTCACTATTGTACCTTATATACCTTAAAACATATAATCTAAGTCATAATCCCTAAATTTCATAATTCCTAAACACTAAACCATAAATATAAACTCTTTAAACCTTGAAGCAATCATTTTAGCCCAAATAACACCATTTAGACTAAGAATTAAGTTTTTATGGCTTAGTTTGGCATGAATAACATAAATGACTTCTCCATTTCTCTAGCTAAATTAATCTTAATGATGGCATGGGGTATAATGACAACAAAAAAAACATCTTATAGTCACAAAGAGGTCCAAGTGATTACAATTATCCTTAATTATCTTTGTGATTGAGCCTATGTATTTTAAAACATAAACCTTATAGGTATTAAACCCCAAGCCATAACCATAAACACTTTACCCTATATTTTAAACCCTAAACCAATATGTTTAGCACTAATTAACAATATTTAGATTAATAATTAGGTATATACATTACAAGTAATTTGGCATGAATCACATTACTCATTGTCCTAATTAACTAAAATTGGTGAGAAATGCATGACGATATGTGTGATAATTGAGCCCAGAAACATAGTAGACCCTATGTATACCATAAACCATATATACATTAAACCCTAATCCCTAAACCATAAACTCTAAACACTATACCCTATATTATAAATCATAAACTCTCCCTATTTACCAATCGATCTAGTCTATTTTAACATCCTTTATAATAATAAGTAGGTTCACATACCATAGAGAAATTAAAAATTATGTACCCTTAAAATTAAACCCTATGCTCGAATCCATAATCCCTAAGTTCCCTAAAACATAAATTGTAAGCCCTATGCCCTAATGCCCTAATCCTCAATCCCTAAACCCTATGTACTAATGCCCTAATCCCTAAACATTTTGCACTAATTCCCTAATCTATATTAAGTATAATATTATCATGTTATTCCAAATATTGACAAAAATCAATTCTCAAAGTCTATGTTTAACTCAAATTGAGTGTTAAGAATAATGTAATCATCTTATTAAATAACATGATTAGATTATTTAATAACATTATCACATTATATAATGTGATTACATTATATAGCATGATCATGTTATTGAATAATGTGATTACATTATTATTAGTATAGATAAAACTCTCCTTTCAACATCCATTTTAACGCTAATTAAGAATTCTATCCCCACAAATGTTCTCTTCATATTTTTATGGGATATTTGGTCCCTATGTACTTTCGACCCCACCTTTGAAAAGATCTCAATTATCCTTGATGGGTGACGGATCATGTTTGAGGAAGAGGAATATGTTGAAGAATAAAACAACAAAAGAATTAGAAGATTTAAGAGAGAAACACAAGATATGTATTCAAAAACTTCATGGTAGACAAGGTACAAACCCTAATCTTGATGAACCAGATGCCATGGATAATGAGCCAATTGACTATAATGAATGAAAACATTCTGAAATTACCCATAATGAAATGAATAATAATGAAATTTAAAATAATAAATTAGATATTTTTTGAATCTTACATTCAAATTTTGAGGTTTTTTATTTTTTTGATGATGAGTTTATGTATGATGCTTCACCCCCCATGAATGAAGAAAATTTGATGGAAAGAAATAATGATGAAATTAACAACAATTAAAATTTCATTGAAACATATAATGAATAAAATGTCATCCCACCTCTAAATAATGAAATTAGTAATGATTTTGAAACAACCTCTCAATGAATTCCACCATTAATAATACCTCCAAGAATTATGTGTAGAAAATACAAATACTTAATTGAAGTAAAAAAACATGTTTTATAAATAATACATGACAAAATGTCTGATAACCAATCAAGAAGACTAGCTCAACAAATTTGAGATATTATATATCAAAATTCAGATTATGATAGCCAAAAGTGTTAGTTATTTGCTTGGTTGATAAAATTGATTAAGATGAGATCTAAAATGTACACATTGGGACTAGGAAAATCTAACATGGATGTTGAAAAAAATTGAATTTGTTAAAAATATACATGATGAATATCATACTGTAGGCCCAAAATCATGCACCCAATATTGTAATGTTTCCTAGTGTATACATACAACTTGTGCAGTAAATGGCCAAATAGGGGAAAAGTGAATGATTTCAAAAATAAACATAATACTTAATATAAATACAAAAAACATTAATTAAAGAAATTGAAAGATGTGAAGCACTTAATGAACCTAATACCAAATATCTCTAGGGCATTCTCTGATAGAGTTTAATGAGAGGACAAGGTCATAGCCAAAAGAATCAAATATTTACTTGCTCAATTTTATAAAAATAATACAAGAGTTTTATCCAATGCGAGAGATGTATTGAAACGAAGAGTTGATTCTCATAATTTTTAACGACATCTATAAATTTTCTTGGATATGAATCAAAAATAATTTTACTCTATGTTTTTCAAAATGAATCCACAAATTTATCTTTGCCAAAGGTATTCTGAGATGGCCAATTTTTTTTTTGTAAAACTAAATCATATACACACCAGTTTTTGTTGTAGGAAACATGTTCAATTTTCAATGCACTATGACATTTTTCTCCATATTCATTGTACTTTACATACTAATGTTTTTTTTTAGGAGTGTAGCATTGAATTTCCACCAAATTTAGCCAAGAAAATTATTCCATCTATTTTTTGCTAAAGACTAGATGGACAATTATTTTGTAGCAAATCATGTTTACATAGAAATTATAGCATTTGTAGTGGATTACCAAAATAAAAAAAATTATATCCATGAGGAGATTATAAGTGGAATTGGATTGGAATTAGTTGGTTTAAGTAGATATAAATTAGTGACCTATCAAGTAAAATATGGCAAAGAATGTGAAAGTTGTGAGCTTGTTACACAAAAGATACATATTTCTAAATTTTTGGTCAAACTTAGGGAGAATTTTTTTTATGAGTATACAAAGCACACACATAGGAATAGATGGTTGGATGACCATTTCAAGATAAACAAGGATACATTCCCACTTAGTTTGATTGTTTAAGTTGTTGACTTTATTGAAAATTACACATTCAAACCCCAAATGGAAGTTCAATCATAATAGTAAAACTCATCAAAAGTTTCCATATTCATGCATATAACATTCATACATGCACCTAATAGTACAATGTAAGAATGGAAAATATAAATGGAATACCATTTTTATATCAATAATGACCGATCACAATTTTTAGAGTATGTGCGAGGTTATTTTTAGAAGTTCTATTTATATTTGAGTCAGACAAACATTATTTTCAATTAACATTACACTTGATCAGACAATTATACATCATAATTCAAAAATTCATGAATGTTTTATTGGTTGAGTATGATTCATGTTACCACTAGTGTATAACATATTTGGAGTTTCACCGAGGATGGACATGGAAAATGGAAGCATGATGGTGCTAGACCATGTATAAAAAGATAGGTTTCAAAGGAGTTAAAATTTGAAGAGGGTGTTGATTTGAAAGATGAAAAAAACATGGTTGAATGGTGTAATGAGAACATGTTTCATGGTGCTAAACCAAATTCTACTATTTATATACATTTTTTATTAATGGAGGAAGAATACTTGACAATGTATTAGGATTTTATGACTCTAATAGGTTCAGGGGAGCTCCACTCATTTTTTTATCTCAAATTCAAGTTCTTAGACTGTTCATACAATACACATGGCATATTTTTTGTTTGCATGTGTGGAATTTATTTAGAATGAGTGAGAGTCACAAGAGTGGGTGGATGATTAGAGTTCCAAACCTCTAATTCCAATAAACACATATTAGGTTTTGATAGCATTACAACTTACAAATATGACATTATTAGATGAATTTAACCATGTATCTGATCTAGTGCAGGCAAGTAGAATATTTTTCATTATATACAATTTATTCTCATTATATCTCTTAATATTGTCACTAAAAATGGTTTTTTGTGATATAGTTCATGTTTTTTAGTTATTGTAGATGAAGATAATGAATATAGAATGGATTACTACTTATGTTGGTGTGTAGAGAGAAAGAAACAAATTTACTTCCCTAGTTATAGATGGAGAAAACATTGACTATCCTAATAGGTTGTGGTAGTCACTAGAACTTGGCTTAGATGATATCCTGTAAAAAAATTTAGATCAATGGTTGTTTGAAAAGTTTGAAATACACATAAAGATACTACATTATTAAAATTTGATTCTTACAATGAATATTAAATTACAAAATATCACGGGAAGCCATTAATCAGGAAATTATGGCAATTTAGAGAGTCATACCATGAAGCCATTCTTGATACTATCAAAGTTAGAGATGATCTTAGCGGTTTGTTAGATTTAAATATGAAGGTATCATGAATTTTAAAATGTATACGCAATCAATTTTACATTTTTTTTTTAAATTTATTTTTTACAGAATACATATGAATTTTGTTTTATATTTAATAGCAATTTTTATTTTATTTTTTTAATTTAGTGGTGCTAGATAAGATTCTACTTTCACTTGGTTGGCACTGTATGTAAATAATTTCATATTCTTGAAGCTAAAATAAGCTTCCTAAAAGTACTTAATATTTGTCCTTCAAATGAGGTTGCCTTGAATGATGGAAGGCATAAAAGGAGCATCATGGCTATTTGAAATGTTTGATGTGGTCAAATGCCTTTATGAGTTGACGTATATTTGAGGATGTTGGTCTCCTTGATTCCATTTTGATATTAACTCACCATATCCTTACCGGTAATGCTTTACTTATTGTTCAACCAACTTGTTTTCAACTCCCATGAATTACTTCCATTATTATAAGGTAGTTTTAAAGACCTTCAATGCTTATTTGACTCCATCAAATGAATATTTTCTTGATCAAGGAATAAGGTTAGCATGTTTGAAATTATTAAAAGCTTATTTCCTAGGATATCATGGTCTAACTATCTCCCCATTCAACGTTTATTCCTTCTTACCTGCATGTAACCAATTGTCGCATCTCAAGTTTCCACTCTCTCATTACATTCAATATGATCTTCATGATTTTTCATGATTTTAAATGTAGGATCCCCACTTATGGCCATTAGTCCATCTTATCTCAAAATATCATAAAAAACCTCAAATTAGAGACCTCTTTCCTTGGAGAGGTAAACTAGCTCTTCTTGATTCTTGACTATAACAATATAACTCATTAGCGTATCCATGGTGCATAGTGTATAGATCAATATTATCTTGATTATTGACCTACACATGGTTTAATTTCATGTGTGTTTAAACTTGGGCTAAAAATATATATTTTTATTTTATTGGGAATGACATTATTGAGGCCAAAATAGGTGGTGGGATTGTGATTCAGACCTAATGGGAGGCCAAGAACGTAGTCTTGGATGTTATCTACCCCCTTGTATGTGTTGGTAGTGCCAGTAAATAAGCATCGAAATAACATTTTTGCAACCAAAACTTAAATTTTAGCAACATTTATTGTTAGTGTTTCCACGCTCCTTGATGGTAGTGAAAATTTACTTCCAAGTGGATTTGAACATTATGGCAATGTGATCACATGTAATTCATTTATATAGATATGATCAAATTGATGTACTCTCAAGTTGAGGTCCTAGAGGAAATAATGGTTGTTGGAGCTCAAGAAGTTCCCTAATCAATGCCAAAAAGTTACATTTTAGGACCTATCACTACAACTTATCCAAAGGATTAATCTTGAGGTTTCCACTTGAGTGATCTAGGGTATGATTATAAGGTTTAAAGAGTTAGGGGAGGGATATAATGGTTTGTATAAATGACTTACAAGTATCATTTTATGTATTTTTTAATTCATTATAAAAATTGTATTTTTCTTGTATTGGAAAGGGCATTATTGACGACAAAATGGGTGGTCAGTTTGCCATTCAGGTTTGATGGAAGGTCAAGAACCCAGTACCAGATGTTATCCACCACCTGGATATGTTGGAAGTGCCATTTTTTTGTTAGGAAGCATCATAATGAGAGTTATACAACCATAACCTGCACTTTGAAAACATTTATTATTAGTGTTTTTGAGCTCTTAAACGGTAGTGAAAAAGCACCTCTGAATGGATTTAAAAATCATGGAAGTGTGATCACATGTAATTTGACTAATTATATGTGATTGAAGTGATATATTCTCAATTAGAGGTCTTTCAGGCATAAATGGTAGTTGGATCTCGAGAAGTTGCTTATTCAATGCCAAAAAGTTATATTTTAGGACCTAACATTATAACTTGTCCAACAGATTGCTCTCAAAGGTTCCAACTGAGTGCTCTAGGGTGTGATTATAGGGCTTAAAGAGGTAGGGTAAGGATATGAGGGTTTGTAAAAATGACTTATAAGTTTTGTTTTATGCCAATTTTCAACTTTGGCTAAAAATTATATTTTTCTTGTATTAGGAAGGACGTTCTTGAGGACATAATGGGCATTGGATTTGTTATTTGGGCCTGGTAAGAGGCCAAGAACCGAGTCCTAGATTATATCTCTACCTTAGATGTGTTGGCATTACCATTTTTCATTTAGGAATCATTGGAGTGAGAATTTTACAACCATAACTTAAACTTTGACAATATTTTCTGTTAGTGTTTATATGCTCCTTAATGGTAGTGACTCAATCCTTCACATAGTTTTACATATTCTTGATCAATATATCCCTCTTTATTGAACCTCTTACCTACTCTATTGATGCATACTACTTCCCCCCACTTTTATAAACCCCACACCCCCATGCAACTCTTTCTCTCTCCCTTTTCTCACCCACTTTTACATGAAAGTCTATTTTAAGTGTTCAAGGTGATTTAGAGATTCTCTATATTATTAACCCTATGTACTCATATTAGGATCCATATCTATTTTAGAGTTAAGCATTTTGTGAACCTAATATTTGATTTAAAAACCCTAGGTTGATTAAAGTTTTGTGATATTCTATATTAAATATTTACAATATGAATGCATCTATTACCCATTTTGGGTTCAAATTTTTAATAGTTATTATAATTTTTTACATCACCCACCTTGTCAAATCTATTAATAAAATTCATAAACATAATGACTAGGTTTTAAAATGGAGACAACACTTAATCTCTCTTCATAATTTTTTTTATAATAATATAGATTTGGTATCTAGACGTCAACGTGCATGCCCTCAACCATTTGTTCTACCTAAGTCTTATTCAAATTATAGCTATCATCCCATACCCATTATTCACACATGGCTTATACTGGATTATGTGCTTCATGTTGTTACTACTTGAAGAGGTAAGGTTTCTCAACATAATCTACCACTTGTTACTATATAATAGATGCCTCCTAAGTCTAAACTTGTAATAAAATCTAAGGAATATGACCTTGTTGATGAATTGAGTAATACATATGTTAATTTTTTAATCTTTGAGCTCTTAAAGCAATTTGCTATTTACAAGGCTATCCTATATGAGGCATTGGTTGAGATCTATGTTCTGAGTGATATTGAACCCACTTATTTTGTAGACATCATGAAAAGTTTCAAGAACAATGGAAATATCATTACCTTTGATCCAACATATTTACCCTATAAATAAATTATTGACCAAGATTTGCTTTTGTTCATATAAGTGACCATGCAAAATAAAGGCGTCAAGAAGGTGCTTGTTGATAATTGATCGGACATAAATATTTATAGAATAAACTTTGTAACCACCATGGGAATCAACATCAATCTTCTTCAAAAAATAGTTATGCATATAAAAGGATTTCATAATTCACATATCCCTCTAATTGGTCAAATCACATTGGATGTGACATTGGGACAAAAAATGATTTCAACTAATTTTTAGGTAATGTCATAATCATTAAATTATAATTTATTTTTTGGTAGACCTTTGATTATTAAATGAAAATTATCCCATCAACACTCCACCAATATGTAAAATTCATACATGATGGGGCATTGTTAACCATTCCTATTAATGACAAACCTTTCAAATTTTACAAAATGATACATTGAAAAATTGAAGGCATTTCTGCAGGGGTACCACATAAACATTGCATACCTCTTGAGCATATACACATGTATGAAATAGCGGAGTCAAGTACAATGGATCCTTCATCTCCAAATGCAAATAAGGCATTCAATATTGGGGTACACATAAATGTACATCAAGAGCAAGAACCATTACCAAAGGAGCCAATAAAACCACAAGAGCCCTCAACATCTGAGCTTCCTTTATTGGTCAATACTAAGTAGAAATATGGCCATGTTTCATATTAATATGACAATGATGATGATACCACTTATGATATGACATATAAGAAAATACCCAAACTAAAACTTGATCCATTTGATCTCCTTTCACATAACCTATTCAAACCTATAGGTCATGGTACACATAAGATAAATCCACTTACAAAAGATACATAATTGAACCTATATAAGCGAAAAATAGAAATAGTAGATGAACATACAAATAATTATTACTCCATTAATCCCTCTTAATTAAAAACATTGAGTCAACCTTACAAGGGTAAAACACAAGTACATCATTTCAACAATGTGGATTCTTCTCAAAAGGTTTCACAACAAAACTTTATAAATCACAACACAAGAAGATATTATAGATACTATGTTGTCTATGTTATTTCAACATACAATGATTTTGTTACCTTCTATCAAACATAGATCAGGCCGTAAAATTATACTTATAAAGGGAATACCCTATTGTAGTTATCATTGGATGATTTGCCATAATACCAATCAATGTGAGCCATTGAAAAACCTAATCCAAAAATATAAGAATGAAAGGCATCTAAAAAATTTGTCTGGACTATTACTATTAATATTGATGGGGAATATTGCCACCATCTTTAGTTTGATAATAACAAGTCAAATACAACTTGTGGCACGACTTTTCTCAAACAATTGGAACATACTACAGATAAACTAATATATTCTCCATTGATGGTAGAATCTCAAGGAGACATTCGATTACCTATCGCATGTGGTCCACATGTGGTAACTTAGACCATATAAATATTATACCACCAACCACATTTAGAATTAAAACTTGGACAACATTGGATAGTTGATTAGAATGCCAAGCCCACATTTGGGATTAAAACTTGGACAACATTGAATATTTGTTTAGAATGCCAAGCTGGTTAATACAAATATGTGCATTACCTTTTTTTTTTTTAATATCGATATGGAGATTTGCATATAACATGGTGGATATGGTTATTTTAATGCAGCATTGAATTCAGGTAAACCATTTGACATAAATATTGAAGGAGTGGCAGTGCATCGATATAAACAAAACTTGAAATTTTTCCGAGGTGTAGGGACACCTTATGAGAACTTCCTTCATTAGAACTCTTCCAACTATTCCAAAAATATAAAAAAAATCAAAAATCCCAAAATAAAACACTTCAACATCATACGCTTCTCTCTTCTCAACCATTCATACCTAAAACACTGCAACACCATACGCTTCTCATATTCCACTTCTCCCTCAGGTGCTTCGCAGATCAATAAAAAATATGATCAGAGGAAAGAAAGAGAACTGTAGTGCTTTTGTACCAAAAAGCTAGCGTAACCGAAACAGACTTCCAAAGTATTCTGCTGGTAGAGATTTTAGGAGCATTCCAAATTTTTTGTCAACAAGATTACGGAAACAGATAGTTCTTATCAGCACAAGATTCGAGGCGTCATCCGAAGACAGAGATTGACATTTTGTCCGAGTTTGGGATACAGTTTGAATTTAGAATGCCTAAAACCGAGCTTATCTAGAGAATACTCTTCTGCAATGTTTCTCCCATCAGCAGACTCCGGATCAACAGTTAGGAAGTGTGTTTATATAACACAGACTGCCTATCGGACAAAATCACTACACTTCTGTATACGTAAGATGCACTATTCTTAATGATCTGAAAAGCACTCGATCAATCAGTGGGCCTATGCTTCTTCCGATTGCAAGAATTCCAGAATTTCTGTTTGGTCAGGGAGTAGATACAACCTGTAACATTTGTTTTCTATTGTTTTAAAAAATGTCTATCTAATTTATTAAATTAGTCAATCTAATTAAAAGTTAAAATTAACAGCAGTATGAATGTTTTTAAAGCTAATATTAAATAATAAATAAAATATTAGTAAAGTGTCAATTATTTTTAAAGTTTATAAATATATATAAATAATTTGTATATATATTGAAACCTTGTTTTTACAGGGATTGCACAATTCCGGCCTTATTCCTGTTTTCTATTTCCTGAGATTTATACCTTGGTGGATGGTTAGACAGCACCATTTACACCATCATCCTCGTCAATAGACTACAACCCACTTGATAATAAATATATATTTAAAGTTATAATGCTTTTGTTTTAAAGATGAACCATTCCATTCTAACTTGTGAAGGACAATGTTAAATGGATGACCATCAAAGTTAACCCTCAAAAGTTTATTATTATTAATTGACACTTGAGATTTGGTAGTGAAAATGGATTCTTTTTATCTCAGTCATACGATTATGTTGTTGGAACGCATATTATCCATCATAAGAGGATAGAAAATAGGATAAATATTATTCACAGAATAGGAATCATTCAATTACGATATTAAATGGACGACCGTCAAAGTTTACCCCGAAAATGTTTTATTATTATTTGGCACCTGAGATTTGGTAGTGACGGTGTATTCCTTTTATCTCGGTCCTTCTATTTCATTTTGAAACACATATTATATGTAGTACATTGTTAGAAAATAAGTTATGCATAATCTTCATGGAATGGGAATCCTTCGGTTACAATGTCTCATAGTGCTTGTACACCTTTTGTAAAGCTAAAAGTACAACAACCACTTAGAGAAGCATCTCCTTTAGGAGGAAAAGTTTCCTTTTTTATTTTTTCTTTTTTTCAAATAACCTAATCTTATTGTTTTTTAGTGAGTACATTTGGTAAATATCTTAAAAAATTATGTACTTGGTATATTTTAATGTAGTGTTCCCTTTTCTCAAAATTAATATATCAGCCAGTGCATTATGGTCTGAAAATGCATGGTATGTTGAAGTTCAAACTGAAATCACTCGCTGTCTCCTCCAATGATCATCTACATCACTCTTGTGGCCTGCCACTATCCTCTACTTTGGATTTTGGTCTAGATGGTTTTGATCTTCGGTCTAAGGAGGATGATTTCATGGTTTGTAGGGAGAATCCTTTAGCTTGTCCATCTCTGAATCATTATGTTGTGCCTTTATCAAGTGTACATAGATTGCAAAGGGGCTTTCTCTACCAATATGTCCCAAGCCTTCTGCCTAGTCTATCCAAGTCCATGCTATTAGTTTTCAACCTTTGTTTGAGGGCAGTTACCCCTCTCGTTTTGTTTCACTTGATGTAGGTGCAATCCCTTTTTCTAAATAATTTGATGTAGTAGTGATTATTCCTTCAACATTTGTAGATGATAATTTTACTCCTCCAATGGTCTTCAACTCCTTTATTCCAGTCTCATTTGCACTTGAGGTGGTTATGCTCAGGGAGCCTTCTTCTTTAGTTCAATGCATCTATGTTGATATTCTTAAGCAGGGTTAGTTTGGTGGGTGTTTCAAGGCCTTGTTTTTATCCTCATATCCATCCCCATATTCTCCTTCAACCCCTCTAGTTTCAACTCAAGTTTCATTCGTGAATGAAATATAGACTTGTTGGGTATATGGAAAGTACAAAAATGTTCTTAACTCATTCCATCACTACTCCAACTTCTGAAAGTCCTGGATCCATTTGGATTTTGATTTTGATGCCTTTCCTCTAGTGGATGCATGATGCTTATCTTCCATATCCTCTACTATGGATATTTTATTTGGTAATTTTTAGGTTCGTGTTTCCATGTCAAATCCTGAGATAGTAATCCCCAACCCTCTTCTGCTTGAAATGGAAGCTGAAACAGGCAAAAAATCATTATTCATGAAATGTGTAGGATCATTCATCTGTTTACCTACTTTTTTAGCTTTGGACTCTAAGGATTGGTGCTCATTGCTCACCCCTCTTTCTTTTTGCTTCATTCTAAGTTCTTCATAGTGGATTTCTAGAGCCCAGTTGATAGGCACTTTATTTGGAACTTCAGCCTATGGTTCTTCAAGAGCTTGGGTTTTTTCTTTTTCCCATGGAACCCATTTTTCTTGTCAGATCAGATTATAATCACTACTACCTCAATGTTGTTATGAATTTTTTTCTCCCTCTGGTAATTATAAATAAGAGGTTCATCAAAATATTGGTGGATAAGGTTGGTTCATTTTTTAAAATTGATGCATCATCTTAGGGCCTTATCTTTATCCATTTTTGTGCATACATTGACCTCAACAAGTTGATCTCATTGTCAATCAAGTTTCTCTCCTTGAATAGTTTATGAACTGAGCATCTCAATTATGAAGTTCTTCCTTTCCACTAATTTCATTGCCACTATCCTTGTTATTGCATAAATAGGCACCCCTCTATGTATTTTCAGTGTCTTCGACATGCTTGGAAGAAGAAAGAAGGGGTCCCTGATCAAGACTTCACATGGAATAATCATGAAAAAATCTTCCACACCATTTTTCTCATATCGTTCCTCTTACAAAGAACATTATTATTGATGGTTGTCCTTTAGAAAAGCTACCCCCCAAAATCCTTTTCCCCCTTTCTTGATAAACCCCCTTCCATATGCAGGCTCCTATCTACCCATGTGGAAGATACATCGAAAGACACTCCCATATCTCAACCAACCCCTCCTCAAGGGGGTACCTCATGGTTTTTCCCTTCCAAGCCTTATAAAAAACATGTTAATATGGGTGTCTCATTGAAGAATAAAGGGTGAAAATCATAAGTAGAGCTGCTAAGGATAGAAGAAAATTATTTAATTAGTAATGTATCTTAATGAACCTTGGAAGATCTCCTTTCTAGGCATGCTAGATGGATTGCCTCGACATGTGGTTAAATCCTCTGGGGTGTATGGAGGGTTGGTCTTGGCTCACGACTGAGGATTGGTTTTCTCTATCATTTTTCTATTTTTGTTGACCTTGTTAACATTTGGCTAAACCCATGTTGTTTTAGCATCTTTTTCCCTTCATTAATCTTCAGTTGTTTGTTTGGTGTCTAGTTTTATATCTTTTCTTCTTCCATTTGTGTGCTCTCCTTATGGGATTCTATGGCTTTCCTTAGTTATAATCATCATATTTCGTTTCTTTGTTTCTCCTTTTTATTGTGGGGACTCAGCCCCCATTTATGTCCCATGTTGGTTCATAGCACTAATCAAAAGCATTGACCTTATCAAATTAAAAAAAAATATTAACAAATTAAATACAAAAAGGAGCCACACATACAGAAAGGATCCACATATGTTTAAACCGTGAAATTAAATGAATATCAAAGTGCTTATATCTCATAAGATTAGAAGTATAGGGTTTATGAATGAATAGATTATATTGAGGATAAATCAATAAAATTTTATTTTAGATTTATAACTCAAAACTACATTGTAAGGTGATGTTTTTTAGATTTATATTTCACATGAAACAATAAGGGATGACTATAAATGAATAGGGAGAGGTTTATATTAGTATAACATCTATTATTATAATGATTATGGTATATTGGGTTTCAATATTGTCATGAACAAAGTCTTTCAACAAATGTGGAATTGAATTTTTATGCACATATGGGGTCTTTAAAGTCATAAAAATAATTCCAAGATGTAAGGACAAGGTGCATCTTGTTGATGTAGGTTTTATGTATACCAAATATTATTAAAAGAAGGTACCTAACATTTTAGGATTGGTAAAAACTTCACTCTAAGGAATGAGTTATAGGTCTCAATTCTCTAAATAAGCACACTATGGAATAGCAATGGGCATAATCGTTATTTACCTTGGATGGTTTGGATATGATGAATTTGTAACACTCAATCTAAAATCTACTTGAGGTGCATGGATATATCTAAATTAACGTGAATTTAATATAAAATACAAAAGGAGAGAAATGTAGGTAAAAAAAGAAATGGTCCTATGATCTAGTTGAAGATTAAACCTTTGCATGCTAATTAATTGCACTATCTTAAGCATGTGACATGAACTTACATTGGTTATGAGTTAGTTGTAAGCACATACATAATAAAACATAGTAAAGAGTCTAAGAAAATAATTACAACATAGTTCATTGTTTAGAATAAAATATGTTATTAGTTCTAGATTGTTATGCACATCCAATGTCACTAACAAGTTTTAATTACTATCTATAACCAAATACTTCATTCAGACCAATAAAATGCTTAATCTAATCATTGTAAGTAAAAGGGATACACACCTTGTTATAATTTCTTCATTGTAATGGAAATTCTTCCATGAAACACAATATTGGAAGAGATGACACATTCGTATAAACTTACAAAACAGTTGTAAAAATTTATGTTCACTTTTCAAGTCACCCTAGTTTACACAAAGCTCACAACACCCCATATAAAGCTTTTACACTTACATAGCATCAAGTTTATTAGGGTTAAACTTTTGTATAGATGATTCCACACCAATGCCCAAAGTTATTCATCAACACATATCCACACATCAATTATGTTCAATTCATGACCATAAATAACTCCTAATGCATGCCTTGTACATAATATATCTATGTCCACTCTATTACATAGAATTTTCATTACATAATTAAAGCACATAAAATTCCCAAACTTTAAATTGCATAAGGTAAAGTGAATAACATGTATCTTCCTATGCACCACTCCCTTCATAGGCTAATATAAGCTTCTAGATGTAAGATGTATACCTTCAAAACTACAAAAAGAGACTAGGTGCAGGAAGAATTAATTCTTTATTACTTTTACATGGAATTTCCCTCCATGCCATCATGAAAGTTTTTAGTTTACCTACACTATTCTCCACTATGCTATAGTGTCCATCCTTTTTTGCATCCTTCCATGTGTACGCCTTACGTAGAATGCATTCAACAATCAATTCACGTGTAGTACAAACAATAAATGAGAAAGCACTTGGTTATTTTAGTGAGTACATGTAATTATAATGCCAAAGATAATCAAGCATGAATCACATGCAAAGAACAACTGAGATTATAGGAATTATGAAAGGCACATGCTCCTTTTCAGTGTAGGTTCTTTGTGAGCATCCTTACATGCGTAACTATCACAATGTCAAAAAATTCTAAAGTGCATAGGGTTTAGTGTGCACATGATCCTCGAAAGAAATACATGCAAAATTACATGATGCATGAAATGATGACATGGAAAAATCTAAAGAAGGCCCATGCAACTTTTCAACTAGTAAAAGAGATCTAGGTGGATTAACAAGTAGTGGTGATAAGCAAAGGTGGTATTTAGTCCTAATTTGATGTCAAGAGAGGCCAAGTTAGAGTGAAATTAAATGCAAAGGCAATAGTCTGATAGTAAAATTGTGCACAAGTCTCTTTTGACTATAAAATTGTAATTATGTCTATGATACATATATAGAACATCTGAAGATCCAATAAAAGACCTTTCAGCTACTTTTGTGGTCATATTTTTAACCCAAATTGAATGAACATGGTTCACAACAACCATTACATAGGATTATTATTCTCTTGTGTTCTAAGCACCAAATTTCAAATTAAGTTCTTATATACCATCTCAGATGTTGAATTAATTATGTGGGATCTTGTACAACTCTATATAGATATTGGATTTCTTTATTAAAATGAGCCTTCTCCTTGGTATATTAAATATTTACCCATTCAAGTTTTTAATATTATTTTAGGCCTTAAATTATTAAAAATTAAATTACCTCACTTCATACACTACATCTTGTGTTTACTAATTGGTGTTCATCTCTTTATGTGGATGTTTGTTTGTTTCATTTTTGTCCTCCTTTTGCAAATCCATGTAGAATTAGAATACCCTGTAGGTTTCGCACTCTGTATAAACAGGTCTACATAGGCACTATATATGGATAGTCTACCATCAATCTTAACATTGTGTTATGTTCCCATACCTCTATGTGAAACACTTTAGCAGTTGTTTTCTATTTTAAAGATGACGTTCATTTGTTTCTTTAGTTTCATTGTGTCATCAAGTGAGTGAGGTGTTGGCTCTATTATTGGTGGATCTTGACTTTCCATTTAAAAAAAATCTCTTATCCTCTCTCTCTCCCTTTTTATTTATCCATATTATGGTTAACATTAGCCATATATTTCCACTCTTTTCTTTTTAGATTTGTGTACTGGTCCTAATCATAGTGAGTTTAGATTATAAGGAATTCAACCTTCTCAGCAGGTTCATTCCAAGGAACATAAGATTCCCACACCTTAGGGGATGATCCCAATGTTACATTGAAGCATGAAATTACTCTCAAGAACTAAGGTCTAAGGCACTCAAGGTAGAAGTGTTGCACAAGTGTACATGTGATATTTATTCTCATAATAGGTGCACATTTCAAGTGATAATTGTTTGTAGCATGCCTAGTGGTACTTCAAAGATTTAACTAAGTATTTAGTGTTAATATTAGTCATCAGTGTTGAGGACCTCTATAGAGAATCTAGTGACTCTAAGTATCTCTGATTTCTAAAGATCCGTTCATCTATGTGCCAAGATAAACAAGATCATATTTATAAGGTATTAATTTTAATTTTATTGAATTAATTATACCTACTAGAAGAAGAAGAGTTAAAAAATCATTATCGCATATTAGGAGAGCTAATGATTCAAGATAATCTTCCCCTAGATTTTAGTCTACTCCTTATGTCTAGAGTAAGAATATTTCCTATTACATTCATTCTTGATCTTAAAAATCATCCCTTTATTCCCTTTAATGGAGGTAGTCCATTACCCCTATCCTACTTTGACAACACTCCCATAACTGATCATAAAACCATCCCCTACTTTATAAGAAATAACTCTACTACCCCTATAAAGTACATACAAGATGTTTTCAACATTGTCACCATCCAAAATGTAATTGAGGACAACATGGTAGTGTGTTTCCTTGCCTCTTATTTGAAAGGAAGAGTTCCCTAGTGGTACCAAGGTTCAGAACCTGGTACTATCCAAAATTAGGATTAGCTTAGTATGAAACTATGTAGAAAGTTCAAGGAGAAGAGTGAAGCATTGTCTAATTTGATCTAATTTGATCTAAAGTAGAAAGTTCAAGGAGAAAGTTTATAATACAATTAGACAGTTGCTTGATGCATATTATGTTGTGCGTGTAGAAAATTGTTTGATCTAAGTAGGTAAAATTATGCCCAAACCCCTTATTCATTTATTTCTTGATCCCCCATCTATAATTCAAACCACCTTTCCCTCTTTCTTTACTCTAACACCTATTCTTATCATAACTAGAGCACTTATTCCATCATCCACACCTTCAAGTGAGATACATAAAGTTAAATCATTGTTATAGAGATTTAAAAATGAGATAGTAGTAATAAAAAGGTAGCGAGTGCAGCACTCCAATCCTTAAGAACCCTTAAATAAACTATATTAGTGAAATAGGCCTCCCTATCAAGGTGGTGCACAGGCTCAAAACTAGCTCTCATATAATAGGCCACCTTAAACACAAAATTTTAACATTGCTATAACTTTTAGAGCCCATGTTCCTAAGTAGAACAACATGTCACATGAATATGAATGGTGTTTTCATATTATCAATAACATATTAAAATGGAGTTTTGAATCACGTGCATATGATGCAAAATACATCACCACCTCAGGGATAGCCAAATATTAGGGTTTTTTAAATGCATGAATTACAAGAACAAGCATATGAGCATGGTGATTTTACACTTATACATTAGTAAGAGGATGACTTCAATTATGTGAATAAAAATGTAATACTAAGTGCAAAGAGTAACCCAGTTGCTTCTATCGGATGATTCAAAGGAAGGGAAATGGGAGGAGAGTTGTCTTCTTCCATGCCCTCAACTTTTATGCCTCAAGTTTTATGAGTAGATACAAATGATAGAGTGACTGTAAGGAACTTCCAAATGTGTATGGATATATTTACACAAAAATAATCTCATCCTCATATTATTAGGCAAGTGTGAGAGGATGTTACCATTCAAAAATCATAGATAAAAAGCCTCAAATTACCTTTAACATAGTTGAGTAGATGAATAAAACTGGCCTCAATTTACCTATGTGAGATGCTCTTGCTATTCCTTTTCAAAGGAATCTAATACAGGATGCCCTAAGGAATTTATAATCCCATGAGTAGTCATAGACCATGCCCACTAATTATGAAATATTATGTCAACCAAAGGAAGAAGAATCACGTAAAAACAAACTACCACCATTATATATTTCTCTAATTATGGCAATCATCTTGTACATAAGTATATGATAGAATTGAGGGAGAGAAACTTAGTGATGCCAAATAAAATCATAGACATGCTAGGTATATTCTATAGTCTTATCTCAAAAGGCATTATCCATCTGTATGGCACATAGATTAAAATTATGGGATCATCAAGGACTTGAGCCTCACCTTGCATGCATGTCCAAGCCTCTCCATTCTACTAGACATCACCATCACTGACTTACCCCCTACTTCACTATATGCCTTTCCCAAAATTTCACTATGAATATGGGTAGATACCTGTCCTTAGATTGGTCACACATGCTACTAAGGACTAGATATGGAGCTAAGGTGACCATCAAGGTTAAACTAATTTTCAAGAACCATAAATATCCATAGTCCCCTAATCTTGTAGATATAAACTATAATGTATTCGACCAAGAGAATAATTCAATTATCCATGAGACTACCACATCCTTTTAAAGGATCTCAGATAACCTTCTTAAATAATGGGCACACACAAAATTTATGTTCGACCCATATAGTAACATAGAAAAAATAAATCTACACACATACTACATTCTCAAGGAGGACCCCTTGTTTCTAGGTTTCATAAAGGTATAGGAGGATCTCAAAGGAATATGGAAGTTATATTTTGATGGATCCCAAAGTAAAAATGGTGCATGATTTGGTGTGGTAATGATATCCCCCCCAAAAGTATTAATATTTCCATGCATTTAGGTTATAGTTTAGCTATATAAACAATGTCTGTAAAAATGAGGCACAAATCTAGGCTCTCCAATTCATACAAAAGAAAGGAATCAAAGTGTTGCAACAAATTGGGGATACAGAAATAGTTGTAAACTAGGTTAAATTATAGAACATGTCTAAGAATATTTTGTTAAAAGCTTACAAAGCTAGGGTTTGGGACATGATCGAAGGATTCAATGCTTTCAACATCTAATTTATACCAAGTGTGAAAAATGATGATGATAAAAATCATGAAAATATCGGTGTGTAGTATGCTCTCCTATGTAAAATAATGAATGTGTCTAAATAGCTTGTCAAGCTTGTAGTCAGTTTGAGAACCCTAGATAATGCAAAAAATTAGTAGGTATTTGAAAGTGATGAAAAAATTATTAAATTCTTATAATATGAAGTGGAATTTTTCACAAAGATTTATTCATATCACCAAGCCCAATATGAATAAAAAATCATCTAGATAAAATAAAATAAAATCTATATAGGGTTGGTCACACTAGAAACCATCTTCAATTTTGATGACCAATTCAAGGGTGAAAGAAGAAACATGATGGTCACGGAAGAATCCTTTAAGAATGTAACCATCTCTAATAACAAGATCTTAAAGGCTAATAAGGTGTGATCCTTACCTAAAATAAAATAGTGTGTTGAGATATGTATAAGATACAATGACATATTCATTTGAAGCTACCAAGACCTCAAAGGATTCGATATAGGCTTAGTGTGACATATTATTATGCTTGTACTAAACACTAAGCTAGTCAGGAAAAAGCATCGGCTAGTAAACCCTAATCTTGAACCTTTAATGAGAAAAGAGATATAAAATCTTATAGAGGACCATATAGTATTTTCAATCAAATATTATTCATAGGTGGCCAATCTAGTTCTGGTGTAGAAAAATAATAGAGAAATCTAGTTGTGCATACATTTCAAGGATTTTAAACAAATATTCCCTCAAAGATCACTACACCCTCCCACCAATGGAGTAAATTATACAATAGTCACAAGTGTATAGAGGTTTTAACTACTAGATCATTATTCAAGATATAACCAGATACTATTTTAGGACTGCAATCAATTTAAGAGCACATTCTCCTCTAAATGGGATACCTTTACATAACAAATGATTCCCTTCAAATTGGCAAAAATGGGAGTAACCTTCCAAATAGGCATGGATATGGTGTTAAATGGACTTCTAAACAATATAATCTTAGCCTCATTTGATAATATCAATGTCTTATCCAAGTGCATACCTTGTCATTTATTTCATTAGAGCAAGTCTTTAAAATGTGTTGAGAGTTTGGGATCTCTCTAAACCCAAGAAAGTACATGTTCACTATCCATGAGTAAAAGTTACTATGAAACATCATCTCCAAATATGGGATTGTATTTGATTCAAAGTGGGTTAAGGCCATTATGTCTCTTTCTCTCCTAGGCCACAATAAATCCCTCCCAAGATTTTTAGGAAAGATAAACATCGTCAAAAGGTTTGTGCAAAACTTCACTACTCTAACCAAGCCCCTCAAAGTAGTGCTCAATAAATATGCCATGTTTAGTTAGACCCACAAAGGCTAGAGAAATTTTGAGGAAATAAAGTGCACTATCACTCATGATACCATTTTAACAAAACCTAAATATAATAATTATTTCATAATTTACACATTTTGTGGAGCTGAAAGCATCTCAACTATTCTGGTGTAAAAAAACAATAAGAAATTGGATTATCCCATTAATTTATTTAGTTAGGCACTCAAATATTATGAGCTATAATACAAATTTATTGATAAATATACCCTCACAGTCATAATAGAACTCAATAAGTTCAATAATATGATTTGTAATAATAGGAGTCAGTTTATGGTCTCACACTTAAGTATAAAAGAGTTTCTACTTAGTAAGGATATCAATGAGAAGAGAGCTAGTTGGATCACAAAGGTGATGGAATACGATGTAGATATCCAAATCACCAAGCTAGTATGAATGAAATTAATGTGAAAACAACTAGAAGAGGAGGTTGAATTTGAATACATAATAATATTTGTGTTATGCAAGGGTCAATAAATAGGCTATAACATGCCAGGAGTTTGCACTTGGAGCATGAGGATATTCCTTCAAATTGGTACATATCTGCATGGTTTGAATAAGGCCAAGTACAAGAAATCTATAATTAAATTTATTCCTTTTGTATATTTTAGTAGTGTGTTATTCAGAAATAAAACATTAATGGAGCTCTCTTAAGGTGTATAAAACATGATCGGGTGACTGAGATCCTTAAGTAATTTTATAATGGGCTATCAAGAGGTTGTTTCACACCTAAATCCACAACCATTAAAATCATGTGAGATGGATATTATTGTTTTACTATAATCAAATATTCACATACATGGGTGAAAGGATACAAGAAGTGTACCTTCTTTATAGGCAAGTAAAAATTGGCAGCCCTATCCATGTGGCCAATAAAAGTTGATCAACATTTTTCTCAATGGGTTTTAGATTTATATGAAATAGGTGATGGAATATGATGTAGATATCCAAATCACCAAGCTAGTGTGACTGAAATTAATGTGAAAACAACTATAAGAGGAGGTAGAATTTGAATACATAACAATATTTGTGTTATGCAAAGGTCAATAAATAGGCTATAACATGCCAGTAGTTTGGACTTTGAGCATGAGGATATTACTTTAAATTGGTACATATCTGCATAGTTTAAATAATGCTAAGTACAATAACTTTATATTAAAATTTATTCCTTTTGTATATTTTAGTAGTGTGTTATTAAGAAATAAAACATTAATGGAGCTCTCTTAAGGTGTATAGAACATGATCGGGTGACTGAGATCCTTAAGTAATTTTATAATGGGCTATCAGGAGGATATTTCACACCTAAAACCACAACCATTAAAATCACGTGAGATGGATATTATTGGTTTACTAGACTCAAAGATTCACATACATGGGTGAAAGGCTACAAGAAGTGTACCTTATTTATAGGCAAGAAGAAATTGGCAGCCCTATCCATGTGGCCAATAAAAGTTGATCAACATTTTTCACAATGGGTTTTAGATTTATATGAAATAATTATAGTAAGATCTATTTTTCCATCCACTATTATTTTTGATATTGAAATCATTTTTATTAAATCCAAAATTAATGAATGGGTGGTCAAACACAAAATCCACCTTGGCATTTCATCAAAATAGTACCTTAAAGTAACGCTCTAGCTAATCTAATGAATAAGACATTGATTTTCATTATCAATTAAACCATGGAGGATAACCAATAATCTTATCAAAATAAACTCAAGATAACCCTTTGGGAAGATTGAAGAACACTGAAAAGGGTGCTTGGGAATTCACCTTTCATGCTGTTCTATGGGATGGAAATGAGGTTTCCTATATGACTCAAGTTCACTTGATTAGAGTTATCATATGATATAGATTTATATGAGATAGATCCCATGATAGTAACATTGGATGATCTAATGAATATTTAAGAAATAAAAGCGTAGGACATGTGCACTATGGAGTTTAAGTGAGTTCAGACAAAAAAGATAATCAACAAAAAAAACTATCAATAAAATCTTAAATGAAGGAGACTTAGTACTCAAATGAGGTGTAGATAGGTTAAAATTTGGGAAGTATACTACTTTTTATGCTATATGGAGTGATCCATACACAATAGCCAGTTGAAAACAAGCCAATGCCTTCCAACTCATAAAACCAAGCAGAGAAGTGTTTACCATCCCTATTAATGGGATCCATCTACATCACTATTTATAATGGTCATATATATTTTGTAAATAGTATACTAGATGTTTTACTTTACTTGAGTGACACGTTCACTTAATATTGTTTAAATTAGTTTCAATTCCTCCAAGCATTTGTGGGCAGTTTCTATTTAGTTTTGTTTTTTCCTTTCTCTAAGTGTCATTCAATGTAGTTGTTTATTTTTCTTGTTGCTTTTGGAAGGTATATCAGTTTATTGTAAGGCTAGGTAATCTCATTGTAGTTGATTGTGTGAAGGGTGAAATATTATAAAGTCCAAATGACTCCATACCTAATTTATTATTGCAAGGCTATTGGTCCTCTCTTAGAGGGTAAGTGGCTTATATAGGTTGCCAAAAGTGTTGACTCTTCAAGTCACCCTAATCAATGATAATATAATAATACCTTAAATAAGTTTTAATTATTGAAAAACATTGAGTTTCTTAGGTTTAATCTTGTGTTTAGATGATTCCCTTCCATAACTTGAAGTTAGTTTTCAGGTCAAATCCAAAAATCAACTAAGTGTTAATTTGTTCCTGTAAGTGCCTCCTAATGCACTCATTATGTATAAGATTTCCACATCCACTCTATCACATATAACTATCACACACAATTAAATAAAATAGTGTAATATAAATTTAAACTATATAGGGTAAATTATACAGTGTAATTTTTTACACACCACTCCCTTCGCATGCTAATGTAATATTCTAGTTATAAGGTACAGAGTTAAAAGAATAAAAAAAGAGACTAGGCATAGGAAGATTTAAGGCCTTATGAATTTCACATGGATTTTACCTCCATTCCATCATGAAATTTTTTATCTTCCCTATAATAATGTGCCATTATACTATAGTGATCATCCTTTTGCATAGCCTTCCATGTGCACCCCTTGCACATAATGCATTCAATTATCAAGTTGCATGTAAGAAAAACATGAAATAAGTATAAACTTGGATATTTGAGTAAAAAAATCTATTAAAAGTATATAATTAGGTGTGAACCACACACAAATAACAACCAATATTATAGGAATCATGAAAGGCATGCGCTCCTGTTCAACGTAGTTTATTTGTGAACATCCTTACATGCACATCTATCGTAAAATCAATAAAAGATAAATTATAAAAGGTTTAGTGTTCACATGATCCCTAATATAAATGCATGTAAAAATCCACCATGCATGTAAGGATGAGATGGAAAAATTTAAATAAGGCTTGTGCATCTTCTATATCAATAAACAAGATCTAGTTGTGTTGACAGGTGGTGTTAATAAGTGAACATGGTATATAATACTAATTGGACATTAAGATAGGTTGAGTTATATTGGAATTAAATTCAAATATGATATTGTATTGGCATAAAGTTCACACATGTCCCTTTTGAATACAAAAGTGTACTTATGTCCTTGATGCATGCATGAATCATCTGAATATCTAAGAATGACCTTCTAACTACTTTTATGGTCATACTATCAATCCAAATTGAATGATCATGTTTCATAGAATAAATTTCATAGGATCCTTGTTCTCTTGAGTTTTTAGCACCAAATTTTGATTTAAATTCCTATCTACCATCTAAAATGTTGAATTAATTACATAATATCTTGTCCAACTCTATATAAACCCTCATTTTCATTATGAAAAGGAACCCTCTCCTTGGTATACCAAATATTTTCCCATTATAGTTTTTAATATTAGATTAGGCCTTGAAATTAATAATAAATTATTTATGTATCTTCATGCACTACATCTTGTGTGTCCTAATGGTTGTTGATATTTATCTATGGATATTTACTTGTCTCATTGTTATCTTCCATTTACATCAATACATGGAATTGGAATTATCTAATGGTTACATGATATGTATAAACAAGTTTTCATAGGCATTATTTGTGGATTTTCTATTTTCCATCTTCATATTGCCTTGTGTTCCCATACTTCCATCTAAAATACTCTTGCAGTTGTTGTCTACATTGATGACTATGTCCATTTATTTCTTTAGTTTTATTGTGTCATTAACTGGGTGATGTTATTGATCTATTATTTGTACATCACTATTTTCATTTTAAACAACTCTCTTACCCTCTCTACCCCTTTTTATTTGTCTAGATTAGGTTTACATTAGCCATAGATTTCACTTCTACTCTTTGTAAATCTACACATTGTTCTTAAGCAAAGTGCATCTCAATTAGAAGGAAGCCAACCTTCTCTGAAGGATCATCCCAAGGATCAAAAGAGTCTCACATCTTGGATTATGATCCCATTATTACATCGAAGCATCAAATTACTCTTAGGCATTATGTTTTAATGTGCTCAACAAGAATTGTTACATAGTTGTGTGGATAAGATTCTTTCTCACAATGGGTGTATGTTTCAAGTGATAACACTTTATTAGTTTTCATTAATTATTAAATTTTCCTTTTATAATTATTAAAATATATGTATATATAAATTTGGATAGGTTCACCTCATCTTTAGAGTTTATCCAATTTTACAAGGTCTAAAATAAGTCTAACTCTTAGTTTATCATTCAGAATCTATATGGTGTAAAATGTTTAAAAATAAAAAGACTATTAATTTAGATTTACAATTTGTATATGCATGTATATAAATAACCTATCATAATTAGACTTCAATGGTCATTTTATAGAGTTTGAGTAAAATTGGTAGTTGAGAATAAACTTGAACTAGAATGGACTATCATTAGGAATACTTAATTGAAAACACTAGAAGTACAGGATGGTAACATGTAACTTATCTTGGGTTGTCCTTGAATTTTTGTAGTGATTTCATTACTTTAAGATGTTACTATAATTTCCATTACAATTTATTTTAACTAAGGTTTCAAAGGAGTTGTAGTGATTAAATGTCATATTGGATTATAGAATATAGTATATATAAAATAAGGGGATACAATTGTTGAAGTTCAAATTTTTTAATATGAGTATCCAAATAGCTAAAAAATATTTCTTCCTCCTTTATCTTCTCATACATTTAGTCATACATGCAACAAAATCCATCTATACAGCTTCAAAATTGATAATTTTCTTTTTAAACAATAATAATGGTTTGTTCATAAATTACATGTGACACACCATAAAATCCCTAAAAGAAGAATTTATTATTATAATAATATTATTTTATCCTTATCAAAAGGGATCAATTAGATCATTTTAAGACTAATAAAAATTATATTTCTAACTTTTGTGTTGAAACTATTGGCAACTATCTAAAACAATCTATTTAAAAATGAATGGGTTATTAAATGCCCAAATTGCCTATATATGTCATTAATTCCAATATATATAATAATTTTGATGTAATTTTTATCTTGGATCATCAATTATTTGACCATATCCTGCATATGTTTATGTACTCCATTAGATGATCCCTCTTACTAATCACATAATTTTAGGCTAAAGTGATGTCTGAAATTTATAGTATATTGAGATGTTGATATGTATTTTGTCTTATGTCCTTTCTAATCAAGTAAAATTTGGCATTAAATATATTTATATATTATAAAAACTTACCACATTTCCCCATTATGGTTGTGACTATGTCCTTGATTGATATATAGAACATTTAATGTTATAAAGTGTCTTAACAAAACTCTACACATTATTCAATATGTATTTTAGGGGCTCTATTCTACCTTGTGCCTCCAAAATATTGTATTAGTTTGTTATAGACCATGAAACATCTTCTTTAGGACTCCTATAATGGAATCAACCATAGAATTAGGGTCCTCTTGGATCTCATATTCCTCTTTAGGCCTAGATTTCTTCTTCTTTATCAATGAAAAGAGATCTTCCCTTATAAAATCAACTAGATTACCTCATGTTGTTACTATAATTTTCCTCACTCTTTTTAATAAATTTGAGGTCTCATTAAATTATATAATCAATTTATATTCCTGAGTGATAATCAACTTTTGTATGGGTGACTACTTTGCTTGGATTTGTTGTATCCATGTGGGACTCACTAACAAGTCTTGAGAATAAATTTAAATGGAAGACTGATTAGTAAGACATTAGGTGCTTTATGGTGGAGGTATGGGGATGGAGGGATATGAATGGATTTGTGAAGGTGGCATGTGAATGGAGGGTTTTAGTGAGGGAGTATAACTATGATATGTGGATAGCGAAAGAAAAGGTGGGATAACCATCTTCTCTTAGAAAATATTAGTCTTTAAAGCAATCTTGAGTATATTGGTTATGAGGTCAAGAAACTCATAGAATGAGACTATTGTTGACTCTTATTTAACATCTTTCATTAGTTATAACCAAAATTAGGTAGAAAGGCATGCCTGTAACATTTTTGTGGCAAAAATTATTTTATACATTGAATTTCCAAAATGTGGACTAGTCAATGTGGTTTTTAACCTAGGTGTAGAGAAAATACATTATGTAATAAGAACCTATGTTAGTCCTTGAAATACTTTTATAATTATTGTATAAGTGACTAATTGGTTCAATAGTGGAAGTAGTAATAATTTTGACCAAAAAATCCAAAACTAAAGTATTTTCATGAGTAAAGACACTAAAAATACTAGTGGAGTCCAACAAAGTGGTATCAATTGGAGGGATGATGAGAGAAATTGGAATAAAAAATTAAATAGGGGAGGTAGTTAATTATGTTTAACCTTGTGATATTATCATTGAGGAACACCTATATAAATTGATACAATAATTGAAGTGTCAAATACTGTGCCTTCTTAACCTAACCTATTATCTATATAAGGATCTTAGTCTTCCTTTCTAATCTACACTTATTTTATGTTTTGAGTATGAGGAGGAAAATGGCTTGGAGTCCCAAAGGTTTCATGTGGAGGGACCTTCTAAAAAACATTATAAAATGTAGCTTCTCCTTTTGGGTCATCTTCATAATTTTACTCTAAATCCCCTTATTCAATAGACTCATTTAAATGTTCTTCTAATAAATATTACTCCACATAGTCATCTATTATACCAGACTAACGAATGCCTATGGATACACTTGAATAGGGAGGTGGTCTCTCTTCTTCTTATGTGAATTTAGGGGCTTATAGAATAGTAGGAAAAGACCTTATTACATAAGTTGTCATAGGTGCAATAATTGTGATAGTTGTAATTTTTACTAGAGGAGGAGAAAGAAAATGACTAATCATTGGAGATGAGGTTGTGGATTTGTGGTAACCATCAGTGTTAAATCAAAGATGAATTTTGATACTAAAGGTGTACTTATGTTTAGATATTGTTTCACTACATCTTTTGAATTTGGAACATTCTTAAGAATCCTTGCTTTCAATTATTCATTAGTTTTTCCTTCAATTTCCTCTTTTGCATGAGGTTGCTTAGTGGTTTTTCCCCCATGCTCTATTCTAATTGCACCCTTCTTAGAAATAGAGAGGTCATATTGTATAGCGTGATATTAGAATGTAAAATAAGAAGATAATGTGCATGGTACAAAAACAAAAGCCACCAAGAACTAAATTTTTATAGGAAAAATAATGGAAGAAGAAATGTCTTTATCATGGGAATCACCCCAATAAAACTTTAGTAGATCATCTCCACCAAAGACAACTAGCACATTATTAATAGAAACTATTGAGTGAATGGTAATTACATACATACATACATACATACATACATACATACATACAATCAATCAATCAATCTAACTATATCTTAATTATGATTTCACTAAATATCATTGTTGGCATTTTTAGTCTTTTACTTGCACCACTTTTGGACAACACCTAGTTATAAAAGGAACCTGATCTAACCATATCTACAAATAAATTGTGGACTTATATTAGTTAAAATGGAGGCATTTTAAATATTTTAATTATAATTAAGGAAACTTGAATATATTTATACCCCCATTGGTGCCCGTGCTCATGCATGCACCTGCCCATGTGCCCATGCACTTCACAAAATTATAAATTTATGAAATTCTTACATTAAAAATAGTCTCATTTATACATGAAATTATAAATTCTTTAAATTTTTACTTAAAAAATAATCTCATTTATATGGGTATGGATTCCTAAAACAACATCTAATAGAAATAAAAATAAATAAATAAATAAAAATTATCCCTAACCATATTTTTAAATAAACTCATAATAAATTATTTAAAAGTTTTTGTTTTCATCTTGAGGGTTTCATATACCATAGTGTAAGTCATATGTACTAATTTAATTCATAGACTCGATAAACCATTAAAACTATATACACCCTAAACTGGTAAAGAAAACACACATATTATGTCTTTTCACAGTCCTTTCATAGGAGACTTCGATAGGAGAATATTATTTTTATTCACATCTAGCCAGGTCCTTTTATTTTATTTGTTTTGGTCTTTCTAGATTCCCTAGACATATTTTTGCTTATTCTTGGTCATCCATAGCTTTCTAGACTTAACCTTTTCAGGCCCAAGCACCTTTTTTAGACCCAAACCCATCCCCTAAGGTCTCACACCCCCTAGAAAATAATTCCCAAATAGGACTACAATGTTGAATCCTAGCGTGTCTATTTTTTGTTGATGTTATCCAAGTCTAATTTTTGCCCCAATAGTCAGATTTATTTGTAAGAAGAGTCTTACCCATTTTCTTTGCTTTGTGTCTAAGTTTATCAATGTTGACCAAAAGCAATAAAATCTCCCAAATTTGAAATAATGAGTCTCCTATATAAAGGATTGCACAAGGCATTTTGTATCTACCACTCACTATTTTGGCACATTGGACTTATTAAAAGCAATCAATAGTATAACTCAACATCTCTGCACCACACATAGATTTTCATGCCTAATCAAACAAGGGCCTAGGTTAAATTCATTATTGCATTAGTTGTGCACATTGATTATGCATATTCCGTAAGGGAGAAAAACATCAAATCTGAGACCCTTGACATGAGGATTAATGTATGCATCTACCAAAATAGTAGGGGTTCTTGATTATGCAATAATTCTTCCCAAAACCCTATTTTTCCCCACTTTTGCTTTGATTTATTTTGTTGTTTCCATGTATGTAGGCTAATATAGATATTGAATATTAAAATAGACCTATAGTGAGCTCCAGTGACTTCCAAGACCTGAAATTTGGTATGCAAGGTTGAACTGAGTAGATGATCAAAACCTAGAAAATTTTTAGCCTTAAAAAAATAGTCTGAGAAGTGGAAAACAATGCCAGAAGTGGACAATAGTGATAGAAAGTGAACTATAGTGCCAAGTACTTGGGTGTTCTAAGTTTGGCACTCCTATCCAATCTAGAAATAGAGTTTTTCGTCCTATTTATGACAATCTATCATCCCTGGACAACAATTTCTAAACTTTCCATCATTTATTTCATTACTAAATAAACTAATTTAATCTTTCTTTGTCTTCTTTTCCCTATGTGAATGAAGTTGATCAAATTGATAAAAACTTGCATTTCACTACATAAAACCATAATTCTCTCCCTATTCCAGACCTTTATTACCTAGGAGCTAAACACTTAATTTCCTAAATTAATAACACATTTGGTGAATCTGAATTACTTCAAATTTTCACAAAAATACCCTAGAAAACCTAGGAATTATTACTTTTTATTTTTTTCCATAATTTCCTAATTTTTACTAAATTTAAAAATTAAAAAAACCTATTAATCAATTGAAAAGATATCACATATTTTGTTTAAAACCCTAGATTTCAAAACTATGTCATCAAACAACAAGCCTTGCATCCTTACCATTTTTAGAAAACTATTTTGAAATTTTTGAAAATTAATTTCCTTGTCAAAATTATTTCAAAATTTCAAAATTAGTAGTTTCTTGTGTGAAAGAATAATTTTCAAAATTCTAATTTTTATATTATTTTTTTTGCATGTTCCTATTTCAAATAATTTTTAGAATTTAAAATTCTTACATAATTTTCAAAAATTCTAAAACCCTAACTAAAATCCCTAAACTTCCAAACTAGGTCCTAAAACCTCAAATTTTCCTCCCTTAATATTTTTTGAAATATAAAATTATTGCATATTGTTTGGGCTATCAAAAGTAATTCTCAATCTTCAATGTTTGTCTTTATTTGTGTGTTTATTTGATTCACATTACTTTTTGAAATTCTCTTAGATGATAAAATGGCCAGAAAGGCAATTCCTTCTTCTCATCCTTTAGATAAATTTATCAAATTTTCTTACAATTATGTCAATGATTGGACAAATTAGCAAAATTGCACATTAGCTAAAACTATAGAAAAGGATTTCATTTATAGTGAAGATAATGACTATTGTTGTAATGAACCATATGATGATATACATAATGATGAGGGTGAATCACAAATATATGAATCTTTTTCTCTTAAACCCATCTCCTTTATTCCTTCTTCTAATGAAAATAATTTTGATAAATTAGAAAGATACTTCTCACCTCATTCTCCTAGATACAATGTACCGAATGCACAAATCAATCATGCACTTCCAAGTGAACCTCTTATTGGTGATAATTTACTTCCATGTGAACCTAATATTTCTCTACCTTTTGTTACTACTATGTTCAAAATACAACTATATAACTGCAATAGAATCAAATTATCAAAGCATAGTTTAAATGATATATTATGTGTTCCTAAATCTACTCTATCAAAAGAATATTCAAATGATAACTCTTCTACTATTCCTTATCATATCAAAAATGAATAAAATGCATATAATCCATCCATGGATAGCATATATACACATGCTATTCCAAATGCCAATGATAACTTATTGCATATTAGAACGAAATTAACTCTTTCTCTTACACCCCTCCCTAGCATTAATGTAAGTGATGATGAATATGACAGTGAACATGCAAATTAATATTAGAATGAAAGTGAATATGAAAATGATATATCAGATTCTACTATTTTAAATGAATAAAATTTAGAATGTGGCAATGGATGTAATAATGATGACTACTATGCATATAGTGAAGAATAAAATACATCTCATGCTTCTAACCTTTCTCTCGCTCCTTTCAAATCAAATGCATGTCAAAATATCGCTCCTACTTATATTCATGATTCTATGTCAAATAATGCACATGTTAATGTTAATAGCACATATTGTACTAAATTAGAATGTAATTCACTAAAACATAAAAATACCAGTGAATTTCCCAAACCACCCCTCACTACAATTGAACCTAGTTCTCACTCCTCACCTAAAGAGAATGGTAGCCCACACTCCTCCAATTAGGTCCATGATACCATTATTCCTACAATTTAAGTGTCCACACCCCATTTTTATGATCCAATTGTAAATATAGCTTTCCCATGGCTAGAATGAACAATCAAATTCAAATATTAAATTAACCAGTTCAAGATAGTAATGTAACATCCCAAGATATCATCTCTTTGATGTATGCAGTAGGTGAACTACAACACCAAGTAGATATCCTTACCTTCAAAAATAAATCTTATAAATCTTGGATATATTCTAATGATCTACATGGTAACCCTATTCCTAAGACATTCATAAAAGTTGTATTGCCTAAGATTTCTTAGAAACCATCATTACCTAACTTTGATGGAACTGGAGATCCATTTGCACATCTTCAAGACTTTCAGAAGGCTTTTCCACCTCATGTAAGCCCTTTGATTCTACTCAAGTTGTTTCAAAAGACATTAGTGGGGAAGCATAGAATTACATCTTTCATCTACTCCCCATCAGTTCATTACACATATATGATGACTTATAGGAGGCATTTCTTAAGAACTACATTATAAACACAACCCCTCATGTTACATATGAGAAGCTTGCCACACTACATAAAAATTCTTCATAGCCAGTTAGTGAGTATATCTTAAGATTCAAGGCTTATTTATTAATATTGACATAAAAACTAGAAAATTAAGAGATTTAGTATATCTTTATCAAGGGCCCTCACAAACCTCTCCTTGAGCATCTATTATATCAGACAGAGCCTTGTTTCAGGCATTTGTGTTACATAGTTGTAGATTTGGAAAATAAATTGGTATTAATTGAGGCAAATTTATTTGATCGGATCACTCTAGACTTCACAACAAAATTTTTAGATACAACTCATACCACTCAGCATTCACCATGTCCTAGACAAGACAAGAGACCATGACTAAAAAAGAAACCAATCAAGAACAAAGAGAAAGTTCTTAAAATATAACCTATAATATGTACTATAGATAACAATAGTAAATCACCACTATAGTTTAATTTATAATGGGATAGTCCATTTATCATATTATAAATAGTAATAGATAGGAGGTTAATCACATTACCTTCTATTCACTAATGAGATCCACATCTCTTACATAGACAACCACATTAGCCCTTTTATAATTATCATCATATCCATGGAAATAATGATGATAACTATTTTGGACTCCAAGATTGCATTTATAGATGTGTTGATGATGGTATTATAGCATTCACATAGGGGGCATAGAGATCTTCTCCATTATAAAACCCTAGACCTCATTCCTCTATGACTAAGTCATCCGAAGACATTCTTTTATAGGAATCATTAATCACTCATCATGAACACAATGCAATTTTTAGGATAGAATCTCACAAGAGATATCCTATTTTACCTATTAAAAATTTTGGAAACTAGTACAGTAGAAACAACCCACATATAGCAGTGTAGTCTATGGTATACACAGTGCAGTTCCATATACATATCCAATAGAGTCACAAGCACTGTAGTAGAGTATTGCTCCAGAGAGATATTCATAACAACTGAGCTTTTAGGGTCCTATCTCATGTATAAATACATTATGATTAAGATTAGTTGAACTCACATTATAGACTATTATTCTAGAGAGATATTCAATACAATAAAGTTTGTAGGGTCCTATTTCACATAAAACCCCATTAAAGTTAAGATTAAATGAACCCTCAGCACATGTTTTT
>JARHVA010004340.1:1100000-1210000 GCA_037957365.1 Torreya grandis
CACAAACATCTTTGAGTATTGAAACTCCTTCTTGACAAGTGGAAAGAGGAAATAATTTGATCATAAGATCTCTTAAATATTTAAATTTTCATCCTAAGGACACTTTTCAATCATATTTAATCATATAAAATAGTTACATTACCTGCAATCATCAATTTCCCTCTTAAGTGTCACAAGGCTTCTTTGTCTCACTAGGCCCAATTTGGCTAAAACATATAAAATTTAGATTTAGCTCAAGTTATGAAATATTTATTCATGGAAGGAATATTTAAATCATATTTAACTAAAAATAAACCATCTATAACCATCAAACTCTCTTCAAGTCCCCATTTTGCTCATAAGCTTTCACAAGGCTTAGTCATCTTGTAGCCTTATTTTTACACAAGTCCATTTGTGTAGGAGAATGAACAGAATTAAAAGAATAAGTGAGACAATTTTTGAGTATAATTTTCCCTCATTTTTCTCTTTGACAAGTTTCATGGTGCTATAGTCAAGGCAAGTGTGTTTTTTAGATAAATTACTCCTCCTAATTAGGCCCAATTAGGCCTTTTTAGCCTAGAGGACAAAAAATGCTTATTTTGTGCTCCCACAAATGTGAAATATAAAAATATCATGTGACTCACTTTTTTAACCTCATTATCATACCTTATATTTAATTTCAGTTCTTGATCACTTGTATGGGCTCTTGTTCTAGCATTAAATGCTCTTTCTTAGCATATTTTGTACAACCCTTTAATTATAGGTATAAACCAGTGGCATGAGGTGGATATTAGGAGAGTTTTCAAGGTCATACTGATGGCTTTAAATATTTATTAATACATTTGAGTAATTTTTTTTGCCTTTTTTCTCATCAGGTCCTAAAATAGGCTTCTCAAGGGTTTTGGAGTGACTAACGCTCTTAGCATTTGTTCATGCGAGATACACATTGGAGATTCTTAAATATTACATTGATGGATCCATAGGGACCTTATCAATCTTCCCAAAATACATCCATGTACCATGAATAATCTCATGAAAGATATGAGCACTTTAACATAGCATCTCGAGTCAATTTATGCATTTTGTGAGGGTTTGGGAGATTTCAAGCCAAGAAATAGATTTATGATGGATTTTATTGAAAAATCATGGTTAAAAAACCTATAAATATTTCTCATGAACATATTTCCATCACTTTAATATTTATTCAAGAGATAAGGATGAAAATTGACCCTTGTTTGGCATTAGGCTTGTGCCTTGCCAATGAGCTTGCCTACACCTTGGACTCAAAATGATTCTCCAATGGTTTATTTTGAATTATGAAGATTTAAAAACTTATATATTCATACCATAATAATTATAAAATCACTTATGAATCACAACTAAGGTCAAAAATGAAAACGACCGTCCTTATCAAGCCTTTTGCTTATCATTCCTTGCCATGGTAACTGCAAACCTCCTTGTGTGGAGCATCTTGCTTACCCTCAGACATTATATAAAGGTTTCTGATTATATTTTATGTTTTATTAAAATTATAAAACCATAATTTGAGCTTACTTGACCTTCTGGTCACCAATTTCATCATTATCCTCAAAGTTGTCATCTCCATGCATAAGAAAATTACCCCTACTTTGAGACAAAATAGAGAGATTTTTACCTATTAGATTTGGAAAATTTATAATTTAATCCTATTAAAAATTAATTTATGGTACTATGTACCAAATATTGGCACCTAAGTCTTCAATTTATACTTTCATCCAACACCATTTCCAAGGCAAGGTTTGGCAAGGCAGCCTAATGAAGGTAGCTAGGGTAGAGATTGTGCTTTGTAGGAAATGAAGGCTACATTTTGATTTTACATGGAATATAAGGGTAAATAATGACTACCATGATATATTGAAACCATATTATAGTATATTATCCCTTAAAACATCTTCTCATGCACTTTGAAACCTAAACCAGGCCTTTGACTACCTAAAAGATTAATCACCATTTAGGCCTAAGTGTAGGTTATTTTGAGCTTGGTTTTAGGTTTTAAGAGCACAAAAAAACTTTAATAATTTTAGGAATATAATATGAGTGTTAATTCATTAAACATATAAATATAATCTCCATCCATTGCATTAGTTCATCCCTCATTCCCAAGATTAGTTCACTTGATCGTTGGACCGACACACTTCTTAGGACCCTGCTTATAGGTCATGGTCCAAGTTTGGATTAATATGTGTGAAACTCCTATTTATTTTTATTATGTCATATTACCTCATTTTATTTTATTTAACTTTGGAAATCAAGCCATACATGAATTAATGCTTGGGTCTATAAGGAAGATACCCCTTGTCTTCATTATCAAGTCATGGCTCTGCCCTTATAAGTGTTTTCTTATCTTAGTTTGATGTTTTTGAGCCTTATTTACATGATAATTAAGTCATAATACCCTTATAATTCATGAATTTCCTTATAAACACTTTAAACTATCATCATTTCATTCTTAGGCCCTTAACTAGTACTCATCTACCTATTTGAAATGAAACATGCTTGTAGGTGTGTTTGGGGTTTGGAATTAGGATTTGTTCATGTTGTATAGGTTTTTCGTGGTTACATTTAAGTCAAATTTCCATTAATTTCACCTATACCCACTTTTAAATCTCCATCCAATGTTTTAACTTCAAATTTTCTCCTCAATGCTAAGATATACCTCATGACTATGTGTTATGGATTCTAGGTTGCCTGAAGATGTATTGGAGTTCTCTTAATTCATTTGGTTAATGGAGTAAATATTTCGGATTTAGGTATAGTGTCATTAAATTTCTTAATTCACTCTAAACCATTTAATTTATTACTATATTTCTAATTGATACAATATCTTACCCAAGCCTATTGTAGGTGACCCTTCTCAAGCCTGTGTACAGATAGGGAAGGGTATATTAGTAATCAAAACATCAAACTTCATATATTCTTTGACATCTTGGCTTAGGAATTATATTTTAACTATTTTTTATTAATTAATATTAATTTCACATCTTAGTATTTTCAAGTTTAAATGCAAAACCATTTTCCAATCAATGCCCTGTAGATATCACTACCCCTTTTTAGTGGGTTTTTGGCAACTTTGATACATTGAAACTTCAATCTCCACTCCTCCTATTATCCTTAAAATTGGCATAATTATTTTGGGTTGATAGTGATATTATATTAAATAAATGATATCATGGGAAATTCCTTATATCATGATAAATTTTAATTCAAAAAATCTCAAGGATCTCTATCTACAACTTTTAGGGACAAAAGAACCAATATAGTCCCATCATTGTTTTGAAGGAAAATTCCACTTAGAATATCATTATAACTCTAAAAAAATTAAAAGTATGAACCTTTTGGTATATTATTACTTAAAAAATTAATGCATTCATGTCTTTCACTCTTTGCACCTCCGTAAAAACGTCTTGAACTCAAACATAAGCTGACTGTGAGCAGACTAGGTAGTGAACACAGAAATTAGGCAATTTGGCTTTGGAGCAGTATGATAATTTGATATTTCACAAGGTAATTAAATGATATAAATTTTTAAACATGAATCAAATAATATTAAACATATTTAAGATCCTCATTCCATGTTGAGAAAACATAGGTCACCCATACGTGGCTACCCACTTGAAAAACAAGAATAATTTTGGAAATCTCCTTCAAATAAATTAAGAGATAAGTGTTGGATGATGTAAAAAATATTATAAAGGGCCTATTAAAACTTTAATACACTTCATCAAATCCACATAGCTTCATGGATTCTTGAAAGTAAGAAACAGATGAAAACTTATACCCCTCTTAAATGTAATTTTATAAAAAGCTGCCTAGAGTCAAACTGCTTGTTCATAAAGGAGGAGGTACAAAATTTAAACATATTAATATGAACTTGAAGTTCACTCAGATTAATATCCACTCCTATATTTATTTTTTCCAATTCGACCTATATGGATCATGCCAAGTGATTAAATCTAGCCTTTCTTTGGTTACCAAGTGAAAATAGATGAGAAATAAGTTATAGATGAACCTTATTACATTATAATTGAAACAAAATTTGTAAATGAAATATTTGGTGGTGAAGAGTCACTCCACCACGTTTTCAACTGATGGTGGACTTTAGAAATCTATACAAGTGCCCAAAAACTCCTATTTTTGAGAAAAAAAATTGCCATTTCTTGATCATAACAGACTTCCAAATATCATGTAACTAATTATAATGAGATTTGACCTTATCCAAATTTATATCCACCATAGGGGAAAATATTTTAATTTGAAAGTCCTCAAAAGTCATTGAATTAAGCTAATAGGTGGCTAAATGACCCTTTTAGCACCTAAAAGATAGCAAGTGGTCAATTTATGACTTGTAAACACATTGAAACCTATCAAAGACCATTTTAAGACATTTCTGAAATAAATTAAGATTTTTAATAAGTTTGACCATAGTTGACCTCAATTTATAGAGTTAGTACAAGGATGATGGGTTTCAGTAAGGACTAGGGAAAGGGCAAGTGAGACATGTAGGATAATAGATGACCCCATAAGACATATGAAACTTTATGTAGAAGTTAAAAATAGTAGGGGTTGACCCAAATTTGACTTGGGGTCAAATTTGGTCAACATTATTGGCGATTCCTAGGGGTGGCATGCCTATTATGCCTAAGACAAATTGCCTAATCCTTCCATTGGGCATGGAGTCATGCATATGAACACTCTAATTTACTTGAACAAACCTTTATCTCAAGGGAAACAAGTTGGTTGACACATGCACACAAAATACACACCAAAAAAAGGAAAGGAAGCATGTTTTTTCTCTAAATCACTTATGAAACATAAGACAACTGAAACAAACCGCTGTAATGTCTACAAACTATATAACAAGAATTGATCCTCCTAGATCAAAAGGAAATATTTTCATACCATCTCCTTGAAGTGAACGAAAATAATGTGCAAGATGCCACTTAGGAATTGTTATTTTATGTTCAAAGCCTTGTTCACCTACCATGATGCTTGGATTGATTTATCTTGATTTCATAGCCAAGAACATGTATTCAATGGAAACATACTCCTCTTGACTTGTTTAAATGGCAACCATAGCCCTTGGTTCAAGTGATCTATCATTTATCCTAGATTCATTCTAATCTTCACACTCAACCTTAATATCTACTACAAATGGTTTTCCATCATCAAGGCTATGCTCATTTTGGAAGGTAAGGTCTATATCAAACTTTGGTGGTTCTAGCTACTAAGTGCATGAGAGAGGTTCTTTGAAACATAATACCTCTCTTAGTACATTATGTTCTTCATCTATATTATACATTTGACTTTTTTGAGATGAACCATGCTTATCTTTCTCTTCTTGTTGAGGTGCTTCATGAATCTCAATAGGTTCAACCGCAACATCTTCAAAACATTTTTCAAGCCCTTCGTGAACTGCATATGTATCATCCAAGCTCAAGAAAAATTTCTCAAGGTCATTCCAATATGCCAAATCTTCATGGTCAATATAAATGGCTTGAAGTTCATCAACATTATTACCAACTTCTTGTGGGTCATCATGTTGGCTAGTGGGCACCTCATCTTCACCTTGTATTGTAGGTTGATCATCATCATCATCATCATCATCATCATCATCTTCCATGAATAATGGCAATTCATCAATCCACTCAAGGTCTATTTCTTCTTGTTATACCATTGAAGTATATTCTTCTCCCAAAACCCATGTTGGCTACTCCATATCATCAGTTCATTCTTTAGTGTCTTCAAGGAACTCATCTATGATAGCATCCTCCCCCAAATCATTTGGAGTCTGAGGAACAATTAGTTGATGTGAAGGAAATAGAGAAGAAGTATTGAATGGTAATCCTTTCAATGCTTTGTCAACCTTGTCTACATTGTTATCTTTCTTTTGAAAGTTAATAAGAATGGTATTTTGGCTTATACCTTCTCCATGAGTATCCCTCTACTTGATATTTTCTTCTTTTTATGTGAGGTAAAGAGTTGTTCTTTCTTGTGTCACTAAGGCTTGCGAACCTCCACCATTATTCACAAACTGACCTTTAGATTGTCCCCAATGATCTAAATGTTCCTCTCCTTGAACAAATTTGGTATGGATTTAAATAATAGCCTTTGTGGATGGAATGGAATGAGGATAATAGATATTAGGCTACCTATTGACAATTTGATGACCTTGGCGATTGTATTAGGGATTGGGTGGAGTACTTACTTGAAATTGAGCTTATTTGAGCTGAGCTTGTAATGACCTAATCATTTCATCTTTGTCTATAGCATTATCCACCTTCTTTAGAGTGATTATGTACTTGACACTGACATTGGGAATTTTATCTACACTTGGGGTTTCAAATGAACTATGAGATAACAAAGGCATAACAACTCTTGGGGACAATTTCCTAGTTAGTATCTAACTATTCTCAGCTTCAATAGTTATCTCATATGCATCAGGTAGAGTAAATCCTACAATTGATTTCAACATTACATCCACATCAGTGCTAATTGCCTTGAGATAAGTGGGCAACACAAACCTTGGATGGGGTTGCATGATAAGTGGTAACCGATGCCATGTTCATTGAAATCTACCATGGATTCATAAGGACCTATCCTTATCACATTCAGATGATGGATTAGTGAAATTGCGGTCACTCTTATTCTCAAACCTATTTACCAACAACTCTACAAAGCCATCCCAATTAGTAATGCAGCCACCTCCCAATGTGCTATACCAATCAAGTGCTTTACCTTTTAGAGACATGGCAAGTAGCCTAATAGTTGTGTTGACTTTAGTGATATTGTGGAAATTGCAAAAATTTAAGATGTCCCTAATATGTTTAGATGGGGTCCATTGAATTGAGGGAGACTTTTGGTGTCATTGGAAGGGATAGGATCATATGAAGGAAGATTAATTGGACTTTGAGTGTTGAGGGTTGGGAAATCATGTTGCCTAGCCATCTCTTCTTCTTTATCCCAACCATGAAATATAATGTGGAAAACTTGATCTAAAACTAGAGATTCTCACCTTTTGGATTCACCAAATGATAGATTAGAAACACTTCTACAACCTTGGGCTTGTCAAGACCAACATTCACATTAACATGGATTCAATTAGGACTAGTTATCCTATCGAGTATGCCAAAATTGTTGCATTCAAATTGTTCACCTTAGGATCCTCTATGAGGTTCTTATCATTTGATATAACATTGAGTCATCTCTCAAGTTGTGGATGTACTTGTAATAGAGATGGATCTTTAGATTATGAGGGCTATCTCACTAGATTCTTCTTTAAGTATTTATAAGCTAATCTAATGCTTGTTTATGGGAAAAGGTTAGGAGGTTTCATGAAAAGGAAACTACACTAAAGAGGTAATACACCAAGACATATCCCATAGACTATCACACTCCTACTAAACAACAAAGCTTTCCAAGACCAATTATAGGCATTAAAGGATCCTAACATAGTGTTTCAATGTGAAGGTAGGCATACATAGGATAATCAACAAGATAATTGATCTAGGGGTATATTACATACCATAGATAAAATTAAATACTTGAAAAGGAGCCTAGTATATTCATACACTTCACATGACCTATTAAAATCATAACTCATGCTTAAACACGAAGGATAAAGAGGAGTAAGGATGACACCATCACATAGCTCCACCATACATTACTCATACACTTAGACAAAATGTTCTTAACTCAGAATTGGACTTGTATTCAATTTTGAGAGACAAAATTCAATGTCATACTAGTAGGGCCTCACCATACTAGCTATGGTCTCTTTTACAATAGCCAAGATGGCTCATACTTATAGAATTTCAAGGAAGAGAGAGATAAGAGAATTATAAAAAGAAAAAGGAGAAGTGTAAAAAGGTGTAAATTAGTTACAATCATGTGAATGAGGTGTAGGAAGAATAATGAAACTGATTTACACATCATTCTATCCCAAATTAGCCTCTTCTCCAAGTGTGGTATATCAATCTTCTCAATCATTTTCTCATGTGAAACTACCTTCATGATGGGATTTCAAGAGGACCTCAAAGTAGGTTGGGGAAAAGTTTTGCATCTAAATGAGGTAGAGGATAGATCAATTAAATAATGTGGACATGTCTCTATCTGAAACTGAGCACCTTCTTGTATGTGGCATTGAAACTCTTCCACAATCATTTTTAAGTATTAAAAATCCTCCTTGAAAAGTGGTAAGAGGAAAGAATTTGATCATCAAATCTATTGGATAGTTAAATTTTCATCCCAAAGACACTTAGAAACCATCTTGAATAATATAAAATAGTTAAATTACTTGTAATCATCAATTTCCTTCATAGGTGTCACAAGGCCTCTTTGTTTCACTAGGCCCGATTTGGCCAAAACAACTAAAATTTAGATTTAGCTCAAGTTATGTAATATGTATTCACGAAAGGCCTATTTCAATCATATTGTAATGATAACAATCCATCTAGAATAATAAAACTCTCTTCAAGTCCCCATTTTGTTCATAAGCTTTCACTAGGTTTAGTCCTCTTGTAGACCTATTTTTACACAAGTCCACTTGTGTAGGAGAATGTAAATATTTCCAAGACTAAGCGAGACAGTTTTTTTGTACCTTTTTCCCTCGTTGTGCTCTATGCCATGTTTTATGTTACTACACTCAAGGCAAGTGTGTTTTTTAGATCAATTAGTCCTCCCAATTAGGGCTTTTAGCCTAGAAGACAATAATTCTCTTTTTGTGCTCCCACACATGTGAAATATAAAAATGGCACATGATTATTATTTTTCACTTCCTTAGTATCCCTCATGTTGAATTTGAGTTCTTGATCACTGGTATGCACCCTTGTTCTAGCATTAAATGTTCTTTTTTTGGCATATTTTGTATAACCTTATACTTATAGGTGCAGACTAGTGGCATGAGGTGGATATTAGGAGATTTATCAAGGTAATATTGATTATTTTCAATCTTGAAACATCCATTTGAGTGATTTTATTCACCTTTCTATCTCATCAGGTCCTAAAACTGGCTTCTTAAGGGTTTTAAAGTGACTAACCCTCTTAGCATTTGTTCATGTAGGATACATGTTGGAGATTATTAAAAATTAAACTAAGGGATATTCAAGGACCTTATCCATCTTCCCTATAAATATCCATGTTGCATGAAAACTATCATGAAATATATGAGCAATCCAACTTAGCATCTTGAGTCAATTTATGCACTATGTCAGGGTTTGAGAGATTTCAAGCCAAGAAATGTGTTTATGATGGATTTTATTGAAAAAAAATGGTTAAAAAACCTTTTAATATGTCCCATGAACATGTTTTCATCACTATAATATCTCTTCAATAGTTAAGGATGAAACTTGACCCCTGTTTGGCATTAGGCTTGTGGCTTGCCAATGAGCCTGCTTGGACTTTAGACTCAAAATGAATCTCCAATGATTTATTTGGACTTATAATGGATTAAAAACTTCTCAATTCATACCTTAAGTATTATAAAATCACTTAAGAATAAAAACTAAGGTCAAAAATTAAAATGACCATCCTTACCAACCCTTTTGCTTATCATTCCTTGTGATGGTGACTACAAACCTGCTTATGTGGAGCATCCTTCTTACGGTCATAATTTTTTTCAAAATTTTTTATATATTTTTATGTGTGATTAAAACTAAAAGAACATAATTTGAGATTACTTGACTTTCTTGTCATCAATTTCATCTTTTTCGTCAAAGTTGTCATCTCCATGCTTAGGAAAACTACCCCTATTCTTAGACAAAATAGAGAGGGGTTTACCTATTAGAATTGGAAAATTTATGGTTGTATAATATTAATTATGTATTAATGGTACTATTTACAACATTTGGGCACTTAAATCCTCCTTTTGGACTTCCATCCAACACCATTTCCAAGGTAGACTTTGATAAGGCAGCCTGGTGAAGGTACGCAGGGTAGAGGTTGTGATTTGTAGGAAATGAAGGGTTTTATTTGATTTTACATAGAATATAATGGTAATTAATTCATTATTTTATGTAATTATACCATTTTAATGTATATTATCCCTTTATACACCTTCTCATGCTCTTGGAAACCTAGACTAGGACTTTGACTACTTAAAAGATGAATCACTATCTAGGGCTAGTTGTAGGTTATTTTGAGCTTCGCTTTAGATTCTAAGAACACAACAAAACCTATAATAATTTTAGGTATATAATATTATTAATAATTTATAAAGTATAAAAATATAATCTCTATCCCTTGCATTATTTCATCCCTCATTCCCAAGATTAGGCATCTTACTCATTGGACTGAGACACTTCTTAAGACCATGCCTATAGGTCATTGTCTAAGTTTTGATTAATGTTTTTGGAAATAATTTTAATGTTTATTATGTCATATGAACCCATTTTATTTTATTTCACTTTGGTAATATTCAAAACATACATCAATTCATGCTTGGGGTCTTTAAGGAAGATACCGATATCTTAACTGTCTAATCATGGCTCTACCCTTGTAGGTGTTTTTTGAGGTTGGTTTTATGTTTTTGAGCATTATTTTCATAAAAATTAGTTCATAAGACCCTTATAATTCCTTAATTTACATATAAATCCTTAAAAATATAATCATTTCATTCTTAGGTCCTTAACTACTACTCCTTTACCTGTTTGGATTGAGACAAGCCTTCAGGTGTGTTTGGGGTTTGAAATTAGGATTTTTTCATGTTGTATAGGTTTTACCTGGTTATATTGAGGTTTAATTTCCTTTAATTTCACCTATACCCCCATTAAAATCTACATGAAACGTTTTAACTTCAAATTTTCTCCTCACTACCAAGATATACCTCATGACTGTGTGTTATGGATTCTAGGCTACTTGTAGGTTTATTGGAGTTCTCTTAGGTCATGTGGTTATTGGAATCATATTTTAAATTTTAGGTATGGTGTAATATAAGTAATAAATTCACTCTAAACCTATTAATTTATTACTATATACCCAATTGAGACAAGATCTTACCCAAGCCTACTATAGATGACCCTTCCAAAGCCTATGTACAAATAGGGAAGGGTACATTAGTGATCAAAACATCAAAATTAATATCTTATTTGACCCATTAGCTCAGGAATGCTATTTGAACTATTTTTTGTTGATCAAGATTAGTGGCATATTCTATTATTGTCAAGTTGAAATGCAAAACCATTTTCCAACCAATATCCTGTAAATATCACTACCCCTTTTTAGTGGGTTTTTGGCAAATTTAAGGCCATGAATCTCTCATCTCCTCTCCTCCTTTGCTCCTTAAAATTGACATAGTTATTTTGGGTAGATACAGATATTATATGAAATAAATAATTTAATTTTAAATTCCTTTTATCATGACAAATTTTAATTCACAAAATCTCAAGGATCTTTGTCTGTAACTTTCAGGGATAAAAGAACCAATATAGTCCCATCATTGTTTTTGAATGAAAACTCCACTTAACATAACATTATAACTATCATGGAATGAACAATATGAACCTTTGGGTATGTTAGGACTTAAAAAATTAACTCCATCATTTATTTCACTCTTTTCACCTCTATACAAACCTCTTGAACTCAAGCATACACTGACTGTGAGTAGACTAAGCAGTGAACAAGTAAATTAGGCAATTTAGCTTTAGAGGAGTATGATATTTTGATCTTTAAAAAGTTAATTAAATTATATAACTTTGAAACATGAACCCAAGCATATTAAACATCTTCAATATGCTCCTTCGACATTGAGAAAACTTAAATTATCCATACATGGCTGCCCACTCGAAAAATAAACACAATTTTTGAAATCTCCCTCAAAGAAATTAAGAGAGAAGTTTTGGATGATGTAAACACCATTTTAAAGGGCATATTACCACTTTAAAATATTTCATTGAACCCAAAAATCTCCATGGATTCTTGAAAGCAAGAAATAGATGAAAACTTATACCCCTCTTGAATGTAATTTCATAAAAAGCTTCCTGGAGTCAAATTGATTGTTCATAAAGAAAGAGGCAAAAAATTTAAACTTATTTTTATGAAATTTAATTTCAATTATATTAATATACACTCCCAAAATCACTCTTTCTAATTCCACCTATATAACCCATGCCAAGCGATTGAATCTGGCCTTTCTTTGCTTGCCAAGTGAAAATGGAGGAAAATAAGTTGAAGATGAACCTTATTGAATTATACTTGAAATACAAACATTTAAATTACCTATGTGGAGGTGAAGAGTCACTCCACCATGTTTTCAACTAATGGTGGACTTGAGAAGTTTATACAAGTGATCAAAAACTCCTATTTTTGAGAAAAAAACTACCACACAATGGCTATGGAGAAGTTTTGAATGCCTCTAGTCAAATACAATATTTGATAACCCTAGGTAGGTATTAAAATTTTAATAATATTAAGCAAGCTAGTATAATAAATAAACATGTAAAGTAATCTAATAAATTAATATGCAAGCTAATCTAGTACTCACCAATGCTTGTGGCACAAATGAGAAAGATAATAAACAAATAAAAATAAATATGTAACATATAAATAATCTAAGTAAAGAGAGATACAATTCAATCCATAAATTATAAAATATGTACTTATTAAAATATAAAGGGTTAAGAGAATACTAACCTTTGTTGAAGTGAACCTATTGTGCATCAATCTCTCCCTTATCTGGTGGTTCTTTGCAAGTGGTTGTTGTGGCTTATGAGGATCACAAGGATAGATCATATCTAGAATACAAAACTTATCATATGCATCCAATACCTCTACAAGATAAGTGTTAGTTATCCTAGGTAAAAATGTAAGTAATGAAACCTTTTATTGATAGTATAAGCATACTTATGAGCAATAGTGATATAAAATTAAATGATCCTCCATTTCTAAATGAATTTGAGGAGATATTTATAGACAAGGATTGACCCTAAACCCTCTTGGGAATTTAGTTGATAAGGTCAATTGATTATATTTATCCAGAAGGACATAGAGTCATTAGGCCATAAACTACATCATCTTGGGCCACAACAATAATGTAACATGCACTAAATTCAAGACAAGGACGACCCAATAAACATAGTAGAAAAAGTGGGTAAAACAAGTTCTTGCTTAGGTAGGGGTTATTTTGGATGGTTAATTACTTAGGAGAGTATATAAGTGGGTGTTTATTTCTTAAGGAATTGGATAGGATTACTTGTAATGGTATAGGTGCCAAGAATCCTAAAAAGCACCAAAGGTCTGCCAACTCCTTTCTTAGCGCACCCATTAAGGCATGAACTCAGAGAGATTAAGATTCCATAGTTTCTTGTAAGAAATAAAACATCAATAATTGATAAAGTTTAAAAATATTGTGTGTATACAAATGCCCCACTTGAATCTCATCATGTGTCATGCAATTATAACATGATATGGTGCTTCAAGAAAAGAAAATAACAACACACAATATTGAACTAAATAATCTACATTATGAAACATAAAGATAAATTAAAGGAAAGAATTGAAAAATAAATAATTTTACTTACCTTAATTGATATCGTGTAGAAGTCATGTGAGAATAATCAAGAGGTTTCCAATGCATAGAACATTAGGCAGACTTGAAAAATAAGATAAAAATCAATTTTTTTGTAAAAAAGTGTTATATGTAGAAAAATTATCTACATTGTCAAGATTTTAGAATATGTTGGGGTTTGGAAAAAGAACTTGTAAAAACATAGTTATGACCAAGATACATAATTTGTCAAAAAATAAATGGCAGTTAAGGAATTTATAAGTTAAAAATATAAATAGGATTTTTTAACTACTGATTTGTAAAGTTACTATTATGAGCAAACTAGAGCTCTGTGCAACCCAAAAGATAGAAAAGAGAAACTATGGCACATAGGTAGGGAACACAAGTTGGGAGATGCATATCAATGGTGGATACCATGGTCTAGGTAAGTAGTGTATTAAATTTTGAATTCATATGTGGTAGATTAAATGGTGGATAGATAAGTGGTTCCTTCCTAAAAACACTTTTGGGGCTTTATATCTCTCATAGAAATTATAAGGCAATTTTCATGAATTTATGGTTTTAAAGATTTTTTCTAGGTTTTTTTTTTAATGTTTTAAGGTTTTTTGGAATAATTAAATCAAGGTAATATGAAAAAATGTACAAAAAACCTTATATTAAAGGAATATTTACCTTAGGTAGAGGACCAAACAACAACTAAATTCTCTACAATGATAACTACCACGAACCAACAACAGAACCTAAAGCACTGGGGACTACCATGTAACAACAATATTGGAAAAATAATGGTATATGGTGGTCAAATGAAATCAAAATAAATTAGATATATTTTAAGTAACTATCAAGAGGGTAACACCCTTGTTGACATACCATAAAACACTTATCTACAAATAAGCTGCTAATGTTGATCATTTTGAAGTGCCTTTGGAATAATTGTGATTAAATCTACCTATAACACTGGTTGGTCAGATTCAAGATCATGACGGTAATAGGAAATAGAATAAATAATAATAATAGTTTATAAAATGGTATGGGAAATGGATGAAGGAAATATGGGTGCCCCCAAGTGAGGGCTCTTAGATAAAATGTTTCAAATTAGTTAAGCATAGTACCATTTGAGATTCATGATATTCAAAGCTTCCTTGAGATTTTTTCCATCTAGGGTGGCCATCTTGTATGACTGTGAACCATAATTTGTGGTAACAACAAAGGAAACAAACCAATTGGCATCTAATTTTCCTTTATTATTATGCTTACCATTATTATTATTTTTATTTTATTTGAGCACCAAAACACCAATTTTGAATTCTCTAGGGGGAAGACATTGGTTGTAGTTGTGTTAAACTTGATTTTGATAGGCTCAAAAATGGTGCAATGTTTATTTTCATTTCTCATCCAAGAGGTCTAGGTCTTGTTACCTTGCCACTTTATATTCCTCATCATCAATGATATTCTATATAGAAATGTATATAGAGGGAAAATTAATCTCGATAGGGATAATGCCTCAGGTCCAAAGACTAAAGAGTAAGGCATGCCTCTTATATACAAAGGGAAATTGAATTGATCTATTAGTCAATCTTAGATTGAATAAGATAAACCCTACTTATACTTTTGATTGTTGATGCATTAAATATTTAGGGTCATGACGAAGATGGATCTGTTATACCCAACCAAGGGATCTTTTACCATAATAATATGACTAGAGAGGGTTTCAAAGCCTAGAGTAAGCAACACTATTTAATAACCCTAGATAGGTCTTGTCTTTTCATATTCACTAAGTATATGCAAGTAAAGTAAAATCTAATCTAATCTAGTGCTCACCAAATCTTGTGGAATAAAGTAGGGGTAATAAACATAAAAAAATTAAACATGTATAAGAGATTCTTAATTAAGTTATGTATAGGTAAAAACTTAATGCATGGGAAATAAGTACAAATACAAATCTATCTCCTCTTATAAAGGAGGAAAATTTTTAGGAATATTTAACTTTGAAGACGAACCCGTTAAGCTTCAATCTCTTTGTTGGCCAAGGTGATTAACAAGAGGTTATTATGATATGTTAGGATAACAAGGATAAGTCACCTCTAAGATAAAAAAAACTTATCTATACATCTAAAAGACTTATCTAAAATATAATATTTTTGTCTCCAAATAAAATATTGAAACCCTAAGTTATGATCCTCAAGTAGAGTGGTGGATAAGCAGATTCACAATACAATATTATTCTTTCCTTCTTCATAAATGATTGAAATTGATGTGTATATATAGATGAATCTAACCCTAAATCTTTCCAAAAGTTTAGCCAACAAGTTCAGCCAAATCGACTCTATATTTTTTTTTGACAAAAACAAGTTAGGTCTTCATCTAGGTTGACTGGATCCAACCTAAACCCATAATATGTTTTTAACAATTTCAATATAGGGTCATTGTAGGATAATAGTTTAATGTAAACTGTAAAAAATGGTTTTAGGCTTAGATAGGTGATAATTAAGGTGGTAAAATGCTTGGAGGATTTGGCACGAGAGGAGGCAAGGTTTAGGTAAGTACATAAAAGAAGGTTGTTTAGATATCAAGTATTGGTATAGGGTAAAACAATCTTACAAAGCACCAATGGTTTGTATACCCCTTTCTCAATGCACCCTTTAAGGGATGAACTAAGAGACATTTAAACTCAATAGGTTACCATAATAGAGAAAGCATCATTAATTGATAAATTTTGAAAATTTTATGTGTATACATATGCCCCACTCTAAGCTCATCACATGTCACATAGGTGCAATAGGGGATGGTGATTCGAGAAAGGAACATACATAGTACTAAAGATAAATAAATTATAGCTAGAATGAAATAAGATAAATGAAAGGATATAATTGAGAAAAAAATACCTTTACTTACCATAGTGATGAAAATAAGGAATGAAGTGAATGAAATGTGAAGGTGTCCATTGTAGGGAACATTGGGAGAACCTATAGAAGTAAGCAAAAGAGAGATTTAAGAGATCCAATTTGAGACTAGAGAGAAACCATGATGAGGAGATGATAACCTAGATGGGGAGGACACCTCATAACTGTAACAAGTGCAACATAAGTAAAAATAAGATGAATTTAAATTTTTTTGAGTAATTTTATTTGAAATTAAGATAAATATATTAAATTGATTTGTAGGCAAAATAAAGACACTAAAACTGACCCTACAAGATTTTTATGTAAACTAGGGGCATAATGAGGTACTAGGTAGGCAAAAATCAAACCAATAAATGTCTAAGGTATTTATGGTAAATGATCAAAAATCCACCATCAGTAAAGAACAAAGTCAACCTAGTCAACTCAATTCATAATATATGAATAAAATAATGGGATGACTGTGTAGTAGTGAGATGACATTATATTGTTAAAGGAGTCCAACTACATAGCAGTAGGCTGATGCAGTCTAAAATGAGAAGATGGTTGACTATGTACTTTCTAGTTGATGTAGTCGATAGTAAGTGGTTGGTACTTTTTCTAAATAAGGCCAACTATTTCTAAAGGGATAATGTAGTATATTGTATCTAGGAAATGGTTGAGTTAGTATCAAATAGGTTGATATAGTCTAAAACAAAAAGGTTGATTTATTATTAAGTGGGTTGATTATGTTTAAAAGGATTGGATCAGAGTTGATTTAGTATCAAATGGGTCGATTATGTAAAAAATTAGGAAAACATAAGAAACTAAATCACACCAATTAATGAAGTAGTTAATATGTCAATTTTTAGGAATGTAGTTTACTTATTTATGACCTAAAGATTTGATACATCCTATGTTGTTTGATCTTTCGTAGAGACAATGAAGATATTTGTCCCTAGTAGATGCATCATGGATATTAGATCTATTGGATCATTTAATTAGCGTGGATAGGTATTGATTGGTCACCTTAGGCTTTGGTGGCATCATGAAGATGCGATGAATCCCTCTAAGTGTTGATATCATTATCATATTCCTAGGAGTATGGGAATGATTTACCAATACTTTCTGATGATAGGTGGATGGGGACATAATTGAGGTGGATATCACTCTTGAGGACATTCATGCATTTTTTAGATTTATGATAGGCAGGACACCACTAATCACTGATACACTAGATTCTAGGGAGGAGAGATGAGAATTATCCTAGTGGGCTACCTGCTCAGATAGGATCCACACTGGGTTTAGGGTGAGTTGGTTTGATTTTTATATTGAAACCTTTTTGGATGTATTTAAGGTAGTGATAGGATTTGTAACAACATGAGTTCCATGTCACAAGTCAGACAATAAGATCACTTTACAATTTTGGGTCTATGATCTAGGTCTAGATCATGTATGATATGTATGGGATGTTGTCTAGAGGGCAAAAGATGATGGGACCAATTATTTTTCTTAGATCATTAATATATGAGAGGTTCCCAATATATTTATTGAATAGATTACCCCATGTGGTCAATGATTGATTATCTTGGGTCTTGTAATGGAGATGAGACCATGTAGTGAATACCATGCCCCATGTGCCAACCTTATAAACTATCACATGTAGATAGATGATGTGTAATATTACACTCACATATGTTCTATATGACCTAGTTGGTTTACCATTATGACAGTGTTGGCATGTGTGTATATCAAATGCCACTACACTTCATGGGCTGATCTAAATCTAATGGCACATGTATTGGGATAGTTGGGACTCCTTCAATTAATGGATCCTCTAATAATTCATGTTTATTGGGAACTACATGTTATATATTTGAGAGGGAGAGGAGGTAGGGGGTACTTGTGGAGATACTAGTGATCAAGCCTCGACATGTTAGAAGATGGGGTATTATAACACAACAATAGGGGTCAATAGAGACAACAAAGGGAGATATGATGGAATTAGATATAAGAGCACATTAGGCACCATAGCAGAGGTAACAATGATGTGTGTGTGTGTGTGTGTGTGTGTGTGTGAGAGAGAGAGAGAGAGAGAGATCTAATGTCTATAGTATCTTGGTTTTTTATATCCTATGACAAAAGAGATTGGATGGGGAGCCCTGGTTATGGATACATACCATGACCTTTTAGATAGGGTGTTGGCACCATACAACCCTACTAATCTTGATGATCTTAAGGTTGCATGTAGCCTAACCTAGGTGGGCTAGTTTATACTAGTGGATGATGCTACGAGAAAATTATAGGCACATGGTGATAGGCTAAAGCCACTGACAGGGGTTGGAATAGGAGAGTCAAAGGCCCAATAGGTCCAAGAATAGGAGAGATCACGTACATGGAGACCACCATCTGGATACGATAGGTACAATCGTAGGTGGCCAATCTATAGGGATTTTTTTGAGGATTGTGATCCTATATTACCTATTTATATTACACTATTTATAGGGGATAGTCATAGGCATCGATGGGCAACATGGCTAAGCCATATGATAGACATGACATAACACATCCTTAGAACTAAATCTATTGCATTTTCCACTTTTTATTATATAAAACAAATGTGTGTGTGTGTGTGTGTGTGTGTGTGTGTGTGTGTGTGTGTGTGTGTGTGTGTGTGTGTGTGTGTTGATAGTTTTATTGACCTCATGAGTTGTACTTGGTTTTGGATGTGGATGCATGGATATATTTCCTTTTTAACATGTGTATTTAGCTTTTTATGTAGATATTATGGAAAATATGTGATGGATGTTTTCTTTTCTATTATTATATGATACACATGCAAGGTTAAAAATAAAAAAGTAAAAAATGATTTGTAAAATTATAAGTAACCAAAATAAATGTAGTATATATGATATATTGATGGGGAATGTGTAGTAAGAAAATATTAATAAATATAATAAACCAACGATGGTAAGAAGGGATAAATGATTTTAAACCATGTAAAATATTTTCACCAAGTTAAAAAAAATTAAAATCATAGTATATCACGTTGGGAAGTATGAAAAAAATGTAATTAAATAGAAGGTACATGAAAAAATAATGGTATAAAATAAAATGAATTAATTAAATTGATAATACTAACTTATGTTGGAAAGTATAAAAAGAAAGTCAAAAATGTAAAAACGGGATTTAAATTATTCATACTAAACCACGATGGGTAGTATGAAATATTTAATAAAATGGTTGTAAGTATACATGCAATTGGAAAACAAGAATATGAAAGTGAAAAATTAATAATGTATGTGTAAAACATACTAAATCAAGTTAGTAAGTATGTCAATGACATGTAACTCATAATCAAACACTATTTATCTCAAATTTGACACATGTAATTTCATTATAACTTTAATGAGGTAATAAAATATTTTGTGAGGAAGGCCCAGTCCTATCCATAGTCTTACACTAGTACTCACAAATTAAACTCCAATGTGGTGGAAACAACTACGGGAATGATTTTAAAAGGATGTTTGTAATGCACTAATTTGTGAGGAGGGCGTAGTCCTATCCATGGTCTTATACTAAAACTCACAATGAGAAACTCTAAGGGTAATGATAAGTTAACAAAATAATATTTTTGAAGGATATATATTAGGAATGTTGTAATGAAAGAGGGAATATGAAAATCATGACATGTGCATCTATCATAAGACCTTAGGAAACATGAGGCAAACTAGTTACAGAAGAGAGACACTAAGATTCTAGTGACCATCAAAATACAAAGTATACCATCTCACAATAAACATAAAGATGTATGGGTAAATAAGTGAGATACTAAGATTGACTCATGCTAGTTATATTAAGAATAAAAGTAAAATGGAATACCTTCCCATAACATGTTCCCCACTCCTTAGGACCTCTTAAACATCCATCGGTCTACTACGAAGATTGAGTACTTTTAAGAGAAAGTAACACTTAAATTGTTTTATTAATTCTCCTTTCCTAATATACTGGCCTACTACCCCCCAATGCACCTCAACTCTATCATGAGGCCAATTGTAGAGTTTCAACTTTGATTCTAAAAAGGAGTTGTGTTATGAATCTTGTCTTTTAGTGTGATTTGACATTTAAAATTGTATATATATTTTTGTATCATTGCCTTTAGTTTTAAATGATGTGGCTCTTAAATTTTTTATGGCTTTTATGATTCTTCCTCTATAATGATTTGGAATAACCAACATGAATGAAAAAATTGATACATAAGAATGGAATTTAGACTTTGGTTATAGGAAGTGAATTATCTAAAGATATGACTGACTAAACAATTAGTCTTACCTATGAACCCATATGTAATCTCAAGTTTCTACCTATGTATGCTTAGTATGCAAAATGAGAAAAAGGAATAAAGGGAGATCCAATGTAGATCAATTAAATAGGAATAAAATGAGATGTATTATTTGCTAACTGATCACATGGTGAGAAAAGATTACTAAGAGGATCAAGGTCTATATAACCAAGTCATAATAATAACTATCTAAGTTATTGAGATAAGGTAGAAAACAATCATTAGAAAATAAAAACACATTCATGAAAGAAATGAACTCATAAATATATTCCTTTTGTCATGGAATGAATGAAAAGGAGAAATAAGAAAAGAAAGTAAATGAAATCATATACAACACATAATGAATAATATAAATATCCATGTGAAGTAGATAGGTGAAACCAAATTTGATATATAGTCAAATTATATAAGATATATAATAATTGATCAGAAGTCTAATCCAAAATCATAATGAATAAAAAAGTGAAGGAACACCATGCCATTTTCACAAATAATGATAAATTTTTCCATAAATATTATCCATGACATATGAAATATCTTTATGAAGTTGGATCCTAAAGGAAGCAATAGTTTTATCTATCCTCATGGAAAACTATTCAAGGATTTCTCTTTGAATATCTTGAATAGATAATGAAGGCATAACTGAAGGATCATGATCATGAGGGATCTCATGTACATAATACTCAAGGAGAGTAATAAATGAATGAATATGAATGGTATCTATGGGAAAAGAAAGAATCATCACCAGTGGAGAAGGATCCATGGGTGGGGAAGGAAGCACACATGCGGAATAAGCCAGAGGTAAAAAATGATGAGCCTTCTTGCATGGTAAACTAGTGGAAATAAGAATAGTAGGTGAAAGTATCATCAGAAGGTGATCATGAAGGTGCTATTAGAGAATTTGTTAATAATATGTATGATGGTTACTACACTGGTTCCAAATGTAATATACCTCTCCATATTTAGGGATATATTTAGGTATTAACATGGGAAGTGGTATAACCTTGTATTTGGGCTAGGTAAGGATGGGATGTAGTATTTCAATATATTGTCGAAGCTTCTGATAATAGGTGGAAGTGATTATCTATGCCATGTAAGTACAAAATATTTTTGTTAGTATATTTTGGAGCCCTACTAATGAAATCGGTGAAAGGAAAAGCTAAGGGAGGATGATGTAACTAGTAGGACTTGGTCTAATGACTAGAAAATTTGTGGATTTCATAATAAGCTTTATCAGCCTATTAGGTAGGGATAGGATTAAGATATGGGAAAATAAGATGGCCATTAACAAGGTAAGGTGAAGATGGTGTAGAAATTGGGATAGGATCATTTGAAGGTAAATCAAGATTATAAATAGGATGAGGCCCAACTGAATTTAGAATGGCAAGAGGAACCATACTAGGCTCTTCTGAGGGTGACAAGGAGCATGCAAAAGGCTTAAGAGAGGTAGCTAGCATCTTTGGGGGAAGAAAAATGGAAGGATCCAAATAACTAGGAAAAAGGTAAGGACCAATCATGGCATGATCCATGAACATGATTTTAAGAGCCTCTAAAAAAATTGGAGGTGTAGCATGTGATCATTCCATCTCTACCTAGGAAAAATAGGAAGAATACTAGAATTAGATACTATAAAATAAGGAATACGATAAGATGAATGAAAAAAATAAAAAAAATAAGTATGATATCATAGAATCTCTACATCTATAGCCTCAATAAACCCTCCTAGAAATGGACCACCTAAAGCATAACCATCATCATAATCAAGTATATGTAGGTTGATGGTATAGGTTGGTATGATCTTGTTGGAATAAGTCACATGATGAATAAAATATCTAGTCTTAGTTAAGACCATAGGTATATCATAGATAGGAGGTTGATGACAGTGAGGTTGAAAGGATGATAGAAGATGGGTGATGATATGAGGGTATAGATTGGATGTTTTTTGATCTTGAGACTTATCTCATCTGGATCATCATCATCAAAGTTGAGGACGTTAGGTGTTATATTACTGATGAGTCTAGGTCACCATTATAACCTCATTTAGAATTTTTGAGATAATTGAAACATTGAGATTCCATAAATGGGATACTGGGAAAGGGTTCAAGGGTAGGAATTTTAAATACACCACATTCTTGAAATTGTTTGAAATTCCAAGGGTTTGTGTCTCCTTACATCTTATAAATAGCACCATTATGGGAGAATTTAATGCATGGCATGTGGATAAGGTTACAACACTCATCCGATGAGTCTAAGGTCTACTAAGTAATATGTCGAAAAGAGGTTAAATTTAAAGATCACAAATTTCACATGGATAGTAATAGGAGGGATGGTAATAGGGAGACACATAAACTAATGGAGGAATTTGCCTTCTATCATAATCCTAACATGTGTTACATGTGGTCTTCAGATTTCACTCAAAATATCCAAAAGTTTTAATGAAATTAAGGGAGGTGATGCAAGTACCAAATCCCTCATAAATAAAATCATGTTAAACTTGGACATCACCGATTTAGATGCTAATAAATAGTGGAGGATCATATAAATAAACAAAAATCTCATATGGAGTTATGGAAGTGATAGGAAACTTAAGGGAAAGAGAAGTGTCCATTATTTCATCAACATGCATGGACATCTCTTTGCATTGTTGATGTATGCTATCTTGAAACCCAAGCAACTTAGTTTCACATCCTAATAGGAGAGGATAAGAGATGTTTATTTTAAATAATTATTTCATCAAATAATTACTATTACGGGGAGAAGTTCACATTAGTTCTAATTAACGTAATTGATATGGCACATGAGAAAGTTCTACAGTGGGGTCCCATTCATCATAACCCATGAGGGGATTTCTAGATAAAGGAACATAATATTGTAGGATATCTTGGGAAGGAGACTTGGAAGTGAAATTAAACTTGTGTTAGTAAGATGTAGTTGGTTTAGTTTGAGGAAAAATAGGTTGTCTTTAGGTGGTGGGATAGTTGATTTAGGTATTTATTATGATTGGGCTGAAGAAATATTATTGGAAGGATTGGGAAGGTTATTTATGTGTGTAGATGTGGGGCAATAGTAGAGATAGTATGAGAGGTATTATCTAGTTGAGATGTTGAAGGTGGTTCTTGGAAAGTTATAAGGTCCTCTCGCCCAAACTCTATGAGATGAGATGGGGAAGAGTCTTCAATGACATAGAATGTTTGGGAGGTTTGGTGCATGTGTGTTGGATTAGAATAAATAAAAGCAAATAATATTTGAATGTTGTTAATATTTACCATATTTTATTCATTTGTGAGGTCTATAATAATTTAAACATTATTTGTGGAATGAGTAGGACTGTCATTGCTATCTTGATGACTGGGTAGATGATCTTTGTATATATCAAGATGAACATTAGCTTGATTTTTATTTTCTGTTTAATGATATTTAAAGGCTATGTCATATGTTTGTTGGTCTTTGTGAATGAGTGAACAATCACCAATTTTTGGGCTAAGAAGGAAATCCATAGATATATTACATAATTATCTATAAGTCTCATGAAAGTTGCCCCAAATTGCATGAAACCGAAAAAATTTGTTTGGATCATACCATGTTTTCATTAGATGAGTGGGGTCAATATATATTATTAGATGCCTTGAAAGTCACTTTTGAAGGTTGGCTAAGGATAATGGCTTGTGGACATTGATGTTTCTTGTTTGGAAAAAAATTGGATTAAGAGTGTTGTTTGAAAGGGGAGCATACTCTGTAGTATTATTTGGAGAGATGGATTGAATGTTGTGAATAGTGTCATAAGTATTGGTGACACCATCATTACTAACATGATGATTTTTTTAATGATCATGAAAATGCCCATGAGAGATTGAGATGGTTTAAATTGGTGCATGAGAAAATCTTATCGCTTAGTTTGGTTTAGGGCTTCTTCCAAAGTGATTGGAGAGAGAGTCTTAACTTGATATTGAAACTCTGGGTAGAGAAAATTAGTGAATAAATGAAAGGGATTAACAAATACCATGTTATGATCATATTAATTAGATAAGTTCTTCCATCATTTGATGAAATTTTGTGCCATTTCCATTTCAAGTTGCTTAAAATTTATGAAGTGAGCTAGGTTATTCTTAAGAAGATTAGTAGTTTGAAACTCTTATACTAGAGAGTTAACCAAATATTCCAAGCTAGTTATATAATGAGATTTTAGTTGATTATATCAATCTAAAACATCTACTAAGAGTGTTTTAGATAATATTTTGGTAGTAGTAAAGGTTTTAAGTTTGACCCAATATTTGTTGAGGTTACCAAATGTTTTAAAATTTAATACGGTTTCAATAGACCCTTTGTAACTGATGGTAGGTGTGATACCTCTTATGTCAATACTAGAAATTTAAGGTACAACAGTTTCATTTTGGAGATGTTTGATAATTTTATTAAGGAGGGGTGGTTGAGTAATAAGCTTACCATGGGTATCCCTAAGGGGGAGTGGGGAGGGGGGGCATCTGGATTTTGTGCTCCCTATAAAACTCATTGGGGTTGATTTTGAAGGTTAATGAGATAGTTTCACATCTACATCATTTGATTTAAATTATTGGTTAGAAAAGTATTCATTTGATTGAGTGTTTGCAAAAAAAAATTGACAAGTATGAGCAATATTTTGATTAGTGTGCACATCATGGGAAGCATTGGTATTGTTATTAGTGGCTTGGGTTACTCTATGAGCAATAATGTACCACATTAGTGGCATGAGAAGCATTGGTGGAAAAATAAGTACTAGTAGCATGATTAAAGTTTGTGTCAAAAGATGCACTAGTGGAATGGGTAGTGTTGGAAGAAAAAGAGTCACTAGTAGCATGATTAACAATGGTAGCAAATGATGCACTAGTGGCATGATTAAGAAGGACAGTCTTTTAAAAAATCTCGCTAGAGGTTGAACATGCCATATTAGTGGAGATAATTGGCATGAAGGTGGAAGAGGTCATAGAAGAAGTTGTCATGGTGTGGGAAGGAGACAAAATAGAAGGGAAGGGTTGAGAAGTAAAGAAAGTATCTCCCCCAAATATGTGAGACAAGGTAGGGGAAGGGGAAAGATGTTCCTCTACTTGAGAACCTATCATGGGATTATAAATGGTTGAAGAACCTTTCCTCTATGTTGAGGAAATTCATTAATGAAGAAGAGAATTTTAGGTGTGTACTCTAATTCACGCTCATCTTCTAAGGAGAATAAAGAATTACGAACTGAGGAGGAATGAGGAGGATTTTCATAATTGGTAATGCAAGTGGCTACCTTAACATTCCTTTCATCTAAAGTGAAATCCATAAGCTATTTTTTGGGAAACCTATTAGGATTGGTAAAGATCATCATGTCTGTTGGATTCAACTCTGTATTATACTCAAATAGAAAATTCATGATGGGAAAAGGATGCTAAAGAGTTGATGAAAATACAATCAAGAAATATGATACAAAATCAATCTGATGAACTCTATTCGATAAAATAGGGAACAAAATAAAATAAAAGGAGACTATCATGTAGGTCAATTATGTACCATTTAAGAGTAAAGATGTAAAGAAACAAGAAGACATAGCTGGATAGGTCAACTGTGTACTATTTATATAGGGGATTGAATAGGAATATAAGGAGACAGTCGGATTGGTTGAATGTGTACTATGCATAGATAGTCTGAACAATTTGTAAGAGACTTTGTCACTATGGATGACAGTGTTATTTAAACATATAAAGGTTTTATATGATAATATCTAAATAAATTAAATTAATCACACAAGCAATTGGATCGATGTGATTGATTTGTTGAGGTAAATTATAGCGTGAACTTATATTGGTGTGAATTTAATAATATTTAAGTGATTTGTTAAAACAAATAACGTAGTGATATTGTGAGGAGATATTTTAGGATTGTGTTAGTTTTTATTTGTTATTTGTTAGAACAACTAACTATTGTCAGGGAGTATTTTTAGATGTATATTGATATATATATTTGTAATGTTGCGATTAATAAATTAGTTAAGTTGACTGACAAAATTGTGTTCAAGCCTTCCACTCTTTCCTCTAATGGGTCTTTTTCAATATATGGTATCAAAGGAAGCACCCTAATGGGACCTCTCTGTATATTCCATCCATTTGTGCTTGCACCAAAATGACTCAATGACCAAGTAGTTCGGCCTACTTCTAGTGCTCTGTTGTTCACATTCTTCCATATTGCCAATGATTGAACAAGTGAAGACCACCTGTGAACCTTATGACTCTACCATTCCCTTGCAGATTTAACTTTATCCATCTTTTCGCTCTATTCACAGTGTTTTACACTACATTTTGTTCAGTATGCACATTCTGAAATTTGGGGAAAAAAGGGAAGAAAATGGTATATATCCTTAAAAAAAAAAGATATATGTACATGTATATATAGATGGAAAAATAAAATAATGTATATTATACAATGTGGTCATACGAGTCTGACAAATTTACTTACAAGGGTTTGACCAGAGTTATATTGGATTCATTGAAACCAAATCTACATTGTAGGGATGATCTGATCTGCATTCAAATCACATTGGTATTGTATTGTTTTGATATGGGGTTGTTTTGCATTGAGGACTCCACCGTTAAGCGTTACCATCATTGTGCCGTGTATTACAAAGAATTGTGATCAGTCTGTGATTTGATAATCATGATGTAATCATTGACATCAGCTTTCAGTTTAGCCATATTATCTTTCAACTTGGCATTCAAATAGGATCAGACTGCCTTTCGACATAGCTGCATTAAATGCACAATGCTTCTAACTCATCTAAACCTAGACTTTTCACCAGTAGATCTCAAAGGATCAAGCTCGTCCAACGGCATAGCATTCTCTTCATCAAATCGAAGAGCTTTTCCACAACTCGCAGCAACACCAATCCATCATTTCAACGCTTGCATGCAATTCAGTGGACTATTTGTCCAATACTAGCTTTGGCTGCGACTTCTCCATCTTAGACGTATTTTTGGCTGTTTCTTTCTATCGAAAATCAGATCCAGAATTATGTCCTCCTTTAGCATAGATTTCGCTCAACCCAAGCAGTGACTCCTCTCCAGATCGTCGTTCAAATCCGTAGCTCCTCTTTCCACAGCGAGCTCCATCTCCGTCGCCGGCTGCATCCACGTTCCCAAGGGTAATGGAAAAAAAGGTAGAGTTCAGGTTTTTCTTTTTAGAGTTTTGATTGTTTTTATTTAATATAGATTTTTATTGAGGTTTGTTTTTTAAAATTTTAATGTTTGTTGTTTTTTTCTTAAGTTTTGTTTTGAAGTTCGTAATATTAGATTTTGTTTATAGGTTCTAGTTTATTATTTATTGTATTTTTTTCAATTTAGTTGTTTTAAGTGTTATGAATCGTTGTATTCCTTTTTATTGTGTTTTAGACTGTTTATTAATGTTTTTTAATTGTTTCGATTTCTTTTTATTATTACTCAGGATTTATAAAATTTATTGCGTTAAGATTTTTTTTTTTTAATTGTTTTGATTTCTTTTTATTATTATTCAGAATTTATAAAATTTATTGCGTTAAGATTTCTTTAATAAAGTTTTTTAATTTGTTCTTAAGTATTAAAGTTAACACAATAAATTTATTAAACAAAACTAAAAATTAAAAACTACACATATAGAGTTATATATGTGTATTTTTTAGATTATTGCAATTTCTTAATATTATTTATAATTTTTTGTTTTTAAATTTTATAGTTTTTTAAAGATATGTTTTTAATATTTTTATTTGTGTGTTTTTTTAAGTCTTGAATTTGTCATCAAGAGTTTAGTATCAAATTATTTGTAGTTTGTATTGTTTTATGTTTTTGGTCATTTTCTTAATTTTTTAATGAAAGTTTTGTGTGTCATTATACTTGAGTCATGAGTCTTCAAATAAGTTTTAAAAGTCTTTTTTTTTAAAATAATGTTTGAATCATATTTCCCTATTAATTGTAAAACTTTCATTTAAATGTAATGGATGCATTATCAGTTGAAATCGATATCCATAAGTTCACACTATGAGAGGATACATTGAGGTAAACATTAGTATGAACTTATATTAGTGGGAATTTAATAATATGTAAGTGATTTGTTAAAACAAATCATGTAGTGATATTGTGAGGAGATATTTTAGGATTGTGTTAGTTGTTAGTTTTTATTTGTTAGAGGAATTAACTATTGTTAGGGAGTATTGTTAGATGCATATTAATATATATTTGTAAAATTGTGATTAATAAATTAGTGAAGTTGACTAAAAAAATTGTGTTCAAGCCTTCAGCTCTTCCCTGCAATGAAACTTTTTCAATACGATCCAATTGGAACACACATCACAAACCTGCACCAACATTGGATATATAATGATCAAGGAGCGAGAAACAACATGAAAGTAAATATTAACTAATTGGTCATTCATAAGTGTTATTAAGTTATAATAAAGATTAAGATTAATGTGATTGGAAAATATCTATAGTAAAGAACTAAAAAGAAATCTAAGGATGGTTTCATAAAGTTCACGCTGAAAGAGATATGTATTTGTGATAGTATTAGCTTGGTATTGGAGCCTACTACCTCACTTCATAATCCTAGAGTGATAAGGGTGTCGTGTGCTTTGATAATATATATCATCAACAACATGTTTATACTTGGACATAAAAACAAGTTGGGTTCCCCCTTGGTGATGAAATCCAAGTAGGTAGACCTTGGGAAGATAAATGTTTAATGATTTTTTTTGTAAAGTCACTTGGAAGTGTGTCCAAAAGAGAAAAATAGTGTGACTAAATTGGTAAATTGAAAAACCACCTAATTAATCTATTTATGTTACTCTAAGCATGCAATTAACTAGAAATAGAGGTGAGTTAATTATTAGTAAAAAGAGGTTAATTCATTGATTATGAAGAGTACAAAATTTGTTTAGGGGATACTATATGAAAATAATGAATAATAGAGTTAACTGAGTTGATACTAAAATAACATAGTCAAACAAGTTGAATTTCTATTTTTGATGGAAAATTTGATACACAAATATGTTGAGTCAGTCGACCCAGTTGGTTGTAGGGCTATAGTTTTATAGATAGAAAACATGTGAAAAATGATACTAGAATAGAAGAAATCAAATGACCAAAAAATTAAGACTAAACCTTGGAGGATTTGAAGATGTTTATCTTGAAAAACATTATGTTGTGATGCTTGAAATACTAATTTAAAAAAAATTCTAATAGTGTCCACTAGCTTGATGGAGTTTGCAAAACCTATGTGATAAAAAATAAGTTGTGAATATTGTCAATTGGCTCAACTATGTTTATAGACTTGTATACTAAAAGAGGATAAATGGGAACGAAGTTGACTAGTTCAAATATGTATGAAAATTTAGAACTGAAAAAGAAGACTATGCCGAGTTGATCGATCTAATCATTTATATATGGATAAGACATGTACAGATAAAACAAAGTCATTTTAGAGTGACTATGTGCTAAATTTGCACACAGACTGTTATAACTATACCAATAGATTTGATAAAGTACTACAACAATAGAAATATATGATATTATAATAAAATGAAAGTGTGAAAGAAAACCTACAAGGGTTTGATTCATGCCAGGTTCATCAAAATTTATATAAAAAGAAATCAAACTAATTTATTAATAAATACTAGCTCATAGAAGATAAATCTTAATTACACATCTGATTGTTGATACATTAGATAATTTAGCGTCATGACTAAGATGGATCTTCTAGACCTAACCAATAGATCTCTTACCACAATAACGTCAATAGAGAGGGTTTCAAAGCATCTAGTGAAGCAATAATATGAAATAACACTAGTTACGTCTTATGTTTTCATATTCACTAAGTATATAAAAGTAAATTAAAATCTATTCTAGTGCTCACCAAAGTTTATGGCACAAAGTGGGGGTAATAAACATAAAAAGTAAACATGTGTTAGAATTACCCTTTACTTAAGATAATTTCTCTTATCCTAAGTTATTTTTATGTGTGTAAAATTCTTATTTATGTGAATTATAAATTCACATTAATGTGGATTCCATGAGGTTTCAATCGCCTCTTTGTTACCTTTTAGGATTTGAGAGTTACTTTCACTATGTAACCTCTTTGCCCACTTGGCACACACTTCCCTCCACTCTAAAGGAATAGGTCCTAAGTGGAACACATAAATGAGTCTTATAAAGTTATCATTGGATTTCTTGTAACTCCTATTATTTCCCTCTTGCCTTATAGAATAGACATTCATCTCCTCATTTCATCATTAGAAACTCATAACTCTCTCTTCTTTTCAAATTATTCTTACTTATAAAGTCTAATAGTGGAGTTTTTTGGTGACAATCCTTCTTATAAAATCACTTGGTTTTCTTTATGATATGTATGGTTTCTCACATTAAAATACTTGTCTTATTTTTTATTTGCACCTTGAGAGGTAACTTTGATTTATAATTTTTTTATTTACGTACTTTCATTTGTTATTGATCAACATTCTTGGGATAGTTCCTTCAACATGCATTGGATAGTCCTAAATAACCTATGTATAGGTAAAACGCTAATGCATGGGAAAAAAAGTAAAAATATAAATATATATACACTTACAAATGAGGAATAAAGTTACAAATAATTACCTTTGAAGATGAATTTGTCAAGCCTCAATCTCTCCCTTGACCAAGGTGCTTCACAAGAGGTTGTTGTAGTATGTAAGGATAATAAGGATAATTTATCTCTAGATTACACAACTTATCTATGCATCCAAATTAGTTCTCTACAAGACATGTATCTCTAAAGAAAGTATTAAAAATGTATGTTATGATTTTTTTAGAGGTACAATCACTAAGAAGGGGTTGGGGTCAATCAATGATCCAAGATAATCCAAATTCAATTTTAATTCTTTCAAAATATTAATCAATCAGCATAATAATTTTATGAAGCATACATATCATTCATAAAAATTAATAAGAAAGACAATACAAGACCAAACACATAACACATGACATATATGGGAAACCCTCTTGGGTGAGAAAAACTACTAAAACCTATAATTAAACTATTATTCTATAATATAAATAACTAAATTAGATCAACTACAATGGATCAAAGAACTACTATCCCTTCTTTAGTGAGACTACAATCACACAAGGTGTTACAATACCTATCCAGCTGAGCAACCATAATAACTAGAGTTTTAGTAAGTTTCACCTTGTAAGGAGGCTAAAACCCATAGATTTTGAGAAGCCATAATAACACCTATAAACAAAACATATCCTAAACACTAATTACCTTATAATATGATGGAGATACAAATTATATCTTCTATCTTCAGCTCTGCATACTCAAAGCATCTAAAACATCCTTTTAAATCACTGTAGACCTCTTCACTCATCCTCAGCCTATAAGATCAATATTATGACATCAAAAACATCACTCATAAATCATACACATAGTCCTAAGTATTATATATTCCTCAACTCATATACCAGGCATTCTCCCTCTCCTTTACTTCACTACTCTCACAAGCACACTCATCCTACAAGTCTCTCACAGGTATAGAAACCATGACATTTGGTTTCACTAATTATAGACCATTCATGATCATAACAATATTGGTCAAATAATAGTCATGCCTTAACCCTTAATACATCTATCACATCGATACATAATACCATCCACATAGATCAACCATAGTATCCATTGGTCACCTTTAAGTAGCTATACCTTTCAATTAGGCCCTTATAGCCCTTATAGGTCTTACGGAGACCTATTCACCCATGTAACATTTCATCAAGAAAAGTAAGAACATAATAACACTATAAAACTCATGGATGCATGCCACATATTTTTATAAGTCTCATTTTATTTCTAACACCCATCATTTAACTCTTCTGCTAACCCCTAATTAGCTCAAATACCTCTTTGTACACACAGTCATTATGAATGAAAACATAGTCAACTTCTAACCCTTTATTCATAATGCATATGATTATTCAAACATTAATAATGCACATAGATAATCCTCAAAGATTTTACAACATAATACAATATCTATCTTACTTTTAAACATCTAGATACCAACAAGCACGACTCAAATACCCTTCTCAAGTTACTTACAAAACATACATAAACACATAGCTAAGTTTGAACCTAAATATATTTTACTATGTACACTTTTAAACCTTCAAATATATATTTAAAAATGTGTTTTGGAGTTATCTATAAATTCACTATTTATGTAATGAGCAAATTTTTCATAGATCAAAAGAAATAGTCTAAAAACTAGAAAATAGTTTTCCCCTTATTAAATTCAAATGTTTGAATTAAAACGACGATAGCTAAACTTTAGTCCCTTAAAACATAACTCATGCCCTTAAATATTAGATTCAATAGACACCATTGATATTATTTGAACTTTAAATCATAGTGTGCCACTTTTCAAACATTAAAATTCAAACTCTTGACCTCATCTCGTGTACTCTTGTAATCTAGACCACATATTCACCATCAATCTCTTGTATGTAACTTGGTCTTTATTTGTGTTAAATATTGGAAACCTTGAAATCATCTCACTTAATACAAACCATTGATATGTATATATATAAACATATAATCACCATTATATTTTATAATAAGTCTAATTTTTACCTCTATTTATTGTTAAGCTTCAAACACTTGTCGTCATCTCACTGCTTCTTAACACCTTAGAAAAAAACACTCATAATTGATCCTTTTGTAAGGAGATCAATATTTAAATTAATTGACCAAAATAAATTTGACTTGTTTGACTCAACACACACCTTAATATTCATTATAATATCACCCATAAACTTTTGGATCTCCATCTAGTCCTGATCCTTAATATCATGTAAAATAGACTAAGTACGGGGACCATTGCTTCCTGACTGGAAGGCCAACATTAGACCTTAATCATTTTTGATGTTCTATATTTCATGATATAAAAATTATACCATATCATATACTCACATGTTATAATACATCTATATATTAATATTCTTTTGGAACCCTCATGTGTGAAACATATAACACCATTAATCTATTCAATTAATCTTTTCTGCCATAGATCCAACTATGTCAAATACAACTTCGGAGACTAACTTTGAACATGCATATCTTTTTTTTAACTTGATTGCATGACATAGAATTTAGTTTATATCAACTAGGCACAAAACTGAATAAACCCATATAATCATTTTCTCATGACAACTTTCTAACGTTCAAAATATAACACCACTCAATGTTTCTTGCACATTGTAAATTTGTCTATGTATGGGAAAATACTGTCAAACTACTTGTCAGCCCAAATTTGTGCTTGAATATTTTATATTACACTTCATCACATGAACTTAAATATAGTGAATAATAAATAGGCACTAATTTTATCATAATCATATGTCCAACTCCCCCTAACTTATCTACACATGATAATGGTGATGTTAGCAAACTACTTACTTAGATTTTATGCCACTAGATACAAAATGTCTAGATTAAAACAATGATCAACTAGATAAAATATAGTCATACACATAATAATTAAAATCATACTTGACTTATGATATGACCCCTTTCGAATCCTCAAATCACCATACTCATCCCTAATCATCTCAAACCATGCTAAAACTAAAGATCAACCAAACAAATTTCAAGCATATTAGGACAAACACATTACACACTTTGCCAATGTCATTTAGACTCTCAAGTAACTTCATCCACTCAAATAGAAACATTTATAACATCATCATGACATCATTTATAAATCTCCAATAATGTCACCCTTCATCATTGATGTTAACAATAATCATATAGCAATATACAACTGACCTTCCTTCTATCTCTTCAAGCACTCTCACAATAAGAACTTTCTCTTCCTTTGATACAATCATAAAGTGGGCACCAACTTATCCTAAATATCTTAAAATAATACCAGTAGGTGAATACAATCTTATAAATATAATACAAAGTTCCCCATACCTTGAGGCTACCTCTTCTTACCTTGGCAACTTCCTCTTGTAATATGCCACCACTGTACTTCAACCAAACACTGCAATGAATGAAGAAAGAACACATAAAAATACTAAAATATGATGGAAATCACCAATAAAATCTAAAATGGACTCCCCTAACATTTATTATCAAATGCACCTCCTGAGAATCTTTAATCTATGTATACCATAAAGAACCATCATAAATGCTTACTGGCCTTCTATCTGAAGTTATCACAAGGACCCTCAAACAATAATTCATGCCACTCACCAAATAGGAAACACGATTTAAAAAAACATGATAAATCTCTTTAAATCACTCATGTCTTTCTCTTTTGGATAAACTGAACAAAAAACACTCTTCTTCTTACAAGGCCCGTCTAGTCTCCTTGTAGCCCTACCTAAAATTTATAGAGCCCATAACTTTTAGTAGACACACTATCAAGAATTGAAACTTCATTTATAGATAAATATCATATACATCCTCAAGCGCACAAATTACTATCACTTATATCATCATCTAAAACAAAATTCAATCACAAACCTACTAATTAAATAGGTCTCCATCTTGACAACAACATGAATAATTTGAAAATGAAAATCCTTAAAAATCTTTGTGAAGATTGATTTGACAACCTATTTGGTATATTAAACATATTAAGAAGAATTATAATTTAAATCATAAATCAAATCATAGCTCCAAATCCTAGAGTCTTAAAGCAAACAGAGTCAACAAACCTTCTTTTGGTCAATGCCCTCCTCTAAAACTTCTTGCACACCTGGAGAAAACCATCACACACTTCTATACATAACATTGAGCCTCTATACCTTTGGAAATATTCAATTCCTATAACTCATTTTAGGCCTATTTTCCTTTATAATAAAACTAAAAAAATTGAGAGCACTCAAAAAAATTTAGTTTGACTTCAACATACCTTCAGACCACAAAACCACATGGAGCAGCTAGAATAAACTTAGCAGATCTTTACATGCAAAAAAAATCATCTTGAAAACTCATAAATCCACCTTTGCCACCTAAAAACCTTTAATATGACCTTTTAGACTGATCCACTTGAAAACCAACCAACCCTTTCCTTCTAGGACATTCAAAAAAAACACCATGTAACACTTGATTCCCCACAAACAGTAGTCTCTTAAGAAGCATAAAAAGAGACATCTTATTTCACAATGTCCTAGAATAATGTGAAACAAGGCGTTTCCCACAAATCTTCATATTTATTCTCCTCTTTGGTCATCTGATACATGTATTTCTTCTTCTTCTTTTTATTATGATTAAAAGAAGCAACCTACGCAACCAAAACAACATTCTCCATCTCTTATATGATTGAATTGATAATACATAGAGATAAAAAAATATTCATGACATACATTTTCATCTAAAGAATCTTCCTTGCAATTTAGAACCTCATCACGTGGCCCAAATAATATATGTTATTTATGTGATGCTTGATTGGCATTAATAGTATGTCTACTTGGATTGATAATCACCTCAGAACTAGCCTCAACTAGTACCTTGGTCCTCTCTTTGAACTTGGTCTCTTCATTCACAACATAAGTAGAAAATGAGAGCCCTTGATACTCTTCAACTTGTGACACATTATCTACCATAGAAAATATATTACTTGGACCTACAGACTCATCATGACTCACACTTACCACCTTTAGTTTCCATGAGCTAAATTATCTTCTTCCTTATACTTTGGGATCTTGATTGAAATTATTTTGAATTAATGGCCTTTCCTAAAAGAACCTAGCAATGTGGCCAATCTTTTCACAGTTGTATAAAATAATACTCCTTGATGAAAACACAGTTTATCTTACCTTGTTTGGAGAGAAACATGTAATGTCTCCCACATCAAGACAATTTAATCACTTAACTTTATTCACACCTTTTGACTGATGACCCTCATCATAGCTCCATGCAAACTCATTTCTAACAGGTCTCTTGCTTTCTCTATCTTTATGACCAAATTGATTACATGTGTAATAATAACCATTAAAAGTTATATATCTCAAGGCATTTGGCTATCTGATCTAATTTGTCTTCATTCTACCAGTACCTTCATTCATTTTATGAGGATTTAACTTCAATGTATGATTTTCCTTGTTCACATTAATCTTCATCTTCTCTTGACTTACATTATTTTTTCTTATTTATATCCAAGACTAGTTATATCAGTAGCATCTTTTTGACCACTCATAATATTTTCTAGATCATTTGAACTATTTTCAAATATCACAAATTACTTAACCTTACTAGGTATCTTCTCTAACTCATATTTTAATGACTCATCTTCAATTACATAGCTTAAACATTCATCTTTTTTTGGATTTTAAGATTGTAGATTGAATTTCCAAGGGATAACTAAAATTCTTGATGATATCATCATGATCCTTTATATCTTCATTTATTTTTATTTCATACACACTAAATTGATCCCCATATTACTTAATTTGAGACTTCATCTTCTTATTAATATTATTATCAATATTTAGTTCATCAAGGACATTTACCAATGTAGTCTCATAGTCCATCTCATCTTCATCATAATCTAAATCAATCCAAGTATACTACTTTTGATATGAATACATTCCTTAGCCATCAAGAGGGCTTCATCTTCAACATGACCATCATCTTCACGATCACACTTTGAGTCATGGTCTTCACTCTCCTCTGATGCGTTGTAGTCTTTACTAGTGAAGACACTCTTCTTGTTCTTGATGAACTTTTTCTTGTTGTTATAATTTATGAATCATTTCTTCTTGTATGTATTCTTGTCTTCGTAATGTTCTTCATCATTATGCTTATAAGGGCACTTTCTATCAAAATGTCCTATCTCTCCAAAATGGAAGTATTTGAAGGATACTTTACACTTATTCTTGCCTGAAACTACTTTCAATTTCTTTGTAAATAAAGAAATCAGTTCATCCTCATCAATATTATAAATTTCATCCTCCTTGAGTTTCTTTCCTTTGAAATTGTTCTTAGGCTTCATCTCTATCTTTAATGTTGCTTCCTTTTTTGGTGGTATATCATCATAAAATCCCATCTCATAGGGAGTAAAAATTCCATGAAATTGATCCATCTTCAACTATGTAAGATCGTGACTTTATTCTATAGTAGATACTTTTGGAAAAAACTTGAGAGTTAGAGACCTTAATACCTTCTGAACTACATTAACCTATTCAAGGTTCTCTTCAAGACCTCTAATGATATTCACAATCTCATCAAATATCTTCAAAAAGGATGCCATAGAATCTTCTTCCTTCATATTAAGACTGTCAAATTGTCTTCAGTGACTATATAACTTTTCCAACATAATCATTGATTCTCCTTCATGAATGATCTATAGTATGTCTCATGTATTTTTGGCAAATTTACAATGGATTACCTTGGTGAATGATGTCATCTAGATACTCCAAGATAATTTCATTAATCAAACCCTTGAAATCAATATCTCTGTAAGACCACAAAGTAATGGCATTCATAGCCTTAGAATTATTCTCAAGTGTCTTCTTGTCTACAACACTAAATGGAGGAGTAGTAGGATCAACATAACCATCCACAACATAATGTAATACACAAAACCATAGGGACATAATGTATGTCCTCATCCTTGCACTTCAAAAAGCATAACTGGATCCATTGACCATCTATGCTTGCTTAGTATAGAAACTTCCCTGATGACTACCTATATAGTATCTTCGATCACCTTCAAGCTATCAAGACTTTACCAAAGGACCTACTTTGATACCAAATGTTAGATGTACAATCATAGAAAGGGGGATAAATCAATGAGCGTAAACAATCCAACTTCAATTTCAATCTTTTCAATCTCTTAATTAATTAGCACAAGAATTTTATAAAGCATGCATACCATTCATATCAATGAATAAGAGAGATAATGTAAGATCAATCTAATAACACATTACATATGTGGGAAAGCCTCTTATGGGAGAAAACCCATTGGAACCTGCATTTGGACCACTATCATATAATAAGAAGAACCAATTTGGAGTAGATATAATTGATCAAGTAAATAACATCTCTTATTTAGTGAGACGATAATTACATAAGGTGATACCATACCTATCTATCTAAGAAATCATTACAACTAGACTTTTATCAAGTTTCACCTTGTAGGGAGGCTACAAGCCCCTATATGTTGAGAAACCACAACAACACATATAAATAAAATATCTCATAAAAATTGATTTCCTACCAATGTGATGGAGATACAAATAATATCATCTCTATTCAACTATGCAAAATCAAATAATCTAAAAGATCCTTTTGAATCACCTTAGACCTCTTCACTCATCCTCAACCTACAAGAGCACTATTTTGACATAAAAAACATGACCCATAATTCATACACAAAATCCTAAATCTATTCAATTCATGAAATAATCTACTGGGAATTACGCTCTCCTTCACTCCACTACTCTCACATGCACACTCCTCTTACAAGTCTCTCAAAAGTCTAGAAACCATCACATTTGGTTTCACTATATATAGAGAATTCATGATCATCACCATATTGATCAGCCAATACACATACCTTAACCTTTAATACCTCTATCAAATTGAAACACAACTAAATACCATCTACATAGGTTATCCATAGAACCCATGGGTCACCCTTATGCAATTACACCTTTAAATTAGGCCCTTGTAGCCCTTATAGGTCTCATGGAGACCTAATCACCTATTTAACATTTCATTGAGTAAACTAAGAACACATGAAAACTTTTTGACTCATGGACCCATACCGCAAGATCTATATGTCCCATTCAAGTGAAAACACCCATCATATAACTCTTTTATAAAACCCAATTAGCTAAAATACCTCTTTATACATAGTCATTATGAACAAAAACACAATTAACCTTTAACCCTTTATTCATACTGCATATGACTACTCAAAACATCATAATGTAAATATATTGTTATCATGAAATATAAAATATGCTCCAATAGCTATCTCACCTTTAAACATAAAAAGATACCATTAAGTAGAAGTCAAATACCCTTTTCAGTTTACTTGCACAATCTGCACAAACACATAGACAAATTTAAATCCCAATATTTTTGATTATATAAACTTTCAGATCTTAAAATATATATATTTATAGATGAATCTTGGAGTCCTCTATAGATTCTATTTTTATAAAATGAGAAAAAAATTTATACATCAAAATATATAGCCTTAAAACTAAACACTAGTCTTTCCTTTGTTAAATTCAAATATTTGAATTCAAACTGTTACAGTTAAACTTTAATCACTTAAAATGCACCTCATGCCCTCACATGTAAGATTAAATATTCATCATCAATATTAGTTGAAATTTAACTCATATTAAACCACTATGCAAACATTTACGCTTTCAATAGTTTACCTCATTTTGTGCAATCTTGAAATCTTGATTGCATATGTACCATCAATCCTCTGTACATAGCTCGGTCTTTATTTGTGTTAAACATTTGACATCTTGAAATCATCTTTGTCAATATTCATAATTTATATGTATATATAAGAAAATATTATCATTATTAAATCTTATAATAATCTTGATTTTTACCTCATCTCAATGTTAAAAATTGAACACTTCTCCTCATCTCATTACTTCCTGACACCTTGTAACAAACACGCTCTGTTGATCCTTTTATAAGGAGCTTGATCTCTAACTTAATTAACCAAAGAACACTCTAATTTATTTGACACACCATACACCATATATCTTCACTATATAATATCCCATGAACTGTTGGATCTCCATCTGATCATGATCTTTAACATCATGTAAAATACACTAAGAATAGGGACCATTGCTATCTACCTAGAATGCCTACTTGAGACCTTAATAAATTTTGTTTTGTTACATGGTATGATCTAAAACATGGACCATATGATCTTATCACATAGGATAATCCAATCATATATCTATCTATATATATATATATATATATATATATATATATATATATATATATATATATATATATATATATATATATATATATATATATATATATATATACTCCTCAAACCCTCAATCATGTGATATATAATTCCATTAATATGCTGACTTATGTTTTTTTGCCATAGAGCCAACTATGTCAAAAATTACTTGGGAGGCCAACTTTGAACATGATTATCTTTTGATGCACTTCATCACATGACCTAAAATTTAGTTCATATCAAATAGGTACCAAACTAAACAAACCCATATGGTCATTTTCTCTTGAAACCTTTGAATGTGTTAAATATAACACCATCAAAATGCCTACTCAACATTTTTTCTACATTGCAAATTTGGCTAAGTATGGGAAAATAATGTTAGACTATTTAGAAGCCCAACGTTACACTTGCATATATTATGCTGTGATTTTTCACATGACATTAAGTTTATTGCATATTAATTATGGACTAACGTGGTCATAACCATATGACCAAATCCCCTTGACTCATCAACATGTGGCAATGATGATGTCAACCAATTTCATTCTTAGATTTTTTACCACGAGACATAAAATTCCTAGATAAAAATAATGATTAACCAGATGAAATCCACTGATCCACACAAGCACTAAAATCATTATTTAATTCTTATATGAGCCATTTCACATATTTAAATCACCATACTCACTCCTAATCATCTCAAGCCATGTTAAAATTGAAGATCAACCAAAGATACTTTAATCACATTAGGAAAAACACATTGCATACTTTTATCAGTCACTTATACTTTCGTGTCACTTCATCCCCTCACTTGCACACCTCCATGACATCACCATGATATCATTGAAAACTCTCTAATAGATCCTAAAGTATATTGATGGATAAGTAGATGCAAAATATAATATTATTCTTCTTCTCTTCCTCATAGTTAATGGAAATAAATGTTCATATATAGTTTAATCTAACCCTAAACATTTTCAAAAGTTTTATCAATAGGGTTGGCCTAAATGACTTTGTATTTTTATTTAATAAAAAAATATAGGTCTCGGTCTAGGTCAACTAGAGTTAAACTACACCCATACCCTATTTTTAATAATTTGAGTATAGGGTTACCCCAAGAAGATAGTGTAATGTAAACTATCAAAAATTGGTTTTAAGCTTAGGTACGTGCTAATGATGGTGTCAAAATTCTTGGAGGAGTGTACAAGATATGAGGAGGTAAGGGTTAAGGAACTATACAAGAGAAGGTTGTGTAGATAGCAAGTGGTGGTTTAGGTGAAAATAATCTTACAAAGCACAAATGGTCTAGCCACCAATTTATCATTATACCCTTTTATGTGTGCACTCAGATAGATTAAAACTCAATGGATTATTTAAAGAGAGAAACCATCAGTGATTGATAAAGTTTAAAAATATTATGTGTATACAAGAGCTACCTAATAAAGGGTATTTCTTATTGCCTACCATTTCATGGATGATTAACCTTAGTGGGTTTTATAATTAGTTATCTTGGAATAAAATTATCTTTTTCAATTGGATGTTCATATGGAATTTCATGAAATTTGAATACTCAATTTCTATGAATATATTTAATAAGTGCATGCATTGTGTAAGGTATTATTGGTGTTATATATTTTTACCCTAGCTAAGAAGGGGATTGTTCAAATCATCTTGCTCAAATATAGTCAAACATGGGATTGATCCTAGGTTTTGGGTATCCTAATAATAGACCAGACCCTTGGAGAAGGCTGACTTCCTTCTAGATCTATCACCTAAACTAGACCTAATCTAACACTTTCTTGGAAAACAGATGGAGTGATAGAACAATACATGAAAGCATATAAAATTAAGTGAGACACTAGTAATTTGAATATTTATACTTTTTTACAAGACACTCTATGAAATAAATTCAAGACCAAAGGAGATCGGTCTCATATAAGTATTTCATAATAAGTAGTTGATTAGTTATCAAATGACCATCAGAGGGCAGATGACTAATTTTAAGTTAATCAACAAACTATAAATTGTAGTTATAATGACTTGTGAGAGGTAAAAATAATTTCATGAAAGTGAAAAAGCTTAGACATAGACAAGTAACATTCATTCACTTAACTTAGTACATGAATTAATAGAACAAACTTCAATCTAGCTTGTAAAATGATAGAATTTGATATTTATTTAATCAAAAGGTGTTATGGTACAAATTTTGATGTAGCCTAAGCATTAAAAAAGCATAAGACTTTATTTATCTAAAAAAATTAGATATTTCTTGTATAAAAATTTCAAAGATCTCTACATGTGGTAGAAGTTGGAACATATATAGAAAAAGGAAGATAGATATGGAACCGTGATGTATTAGCATAAGTTTGAGGATGCTGACTCATGACTTTATCAATAAAGATCAAATTTTTTAAAATAATTGAATTATCATTGTCATTATAAATCCACCCTAAATCCTACATATAATTTCATGTCATTATGTAACTAATTTGTTGATGGGGACCATGTCTTAAAATTGATGAAATTATGCCACATCTACTTTGGGTGGCCATGAGTACCTGTCTATTGAGAATGTGACCCTAATGATAGGCAAAACATTTTTACACATATATTTTCTCCAATGTTGAACAAAGGTCCATTATAGGTGAAAAATAATCTAATTATTGGTTTATACACAATCATTGTATCCATGGAATCCTGCAAACTACTTAGTCTTGCTCAATACTGTTAGTCCATCTTTGATATCTTTATTAGGCACAAGAGATATATTTTACCTATATAAATCTCTATAGTATATGAAAATATACTATACATGAGGATATTTGATTTAAAATTAATGAATCATGTCAATGAAATGACCCTATAACATGGTTTATAGGTTTCAATGTATAGACCAAAGGAGCTAGCTAAACATTAGGGGCAACAGAGACTCATTATCAACCATCCTACCTATATGACTATATCTTAAATTGAATGAGCTCTAATGGTGATATTTATCCTTCATATTTTACTCACCTGGGTCAAGAAATAGTTTGTCAACCTTCAATGGATACTGTTTGGATTTGCCCTTTATTCATTGGTTGTCGATTGCTAACTCAAAGCATTTACATTATGCCAAGATATCTTTGATTTCTTTGGTTTTATATATTCCCATTATCAAATATTAAACTTTTGACCTCTTAAATCTCATTAATATCCTTGGTATAGATGAATGTAGGCCACTAAATTCTTGGCATGAATATATTTTCGCATGTTGACTTGATCATGCACTTTAGGATCAATATGTATGAAGCAACATGAGCCTTTAATCTATTTAGGCTAATTTTCATATAAATTAAAACACGCCATTAAATCATTAGTATGAATTAACTCTGATCATTGATCTATCTCAAACCCACCTTCTTGTTATATATCACGTGCTATTGGATCTCTACTTGATGAACCCACACTGTTAGATCTGGCCTAACCTATAACATATTAAGGGATTTAACCTAAGGACTTTTGGACTCATTTAACTTAAATGTGACCCATTATATCTCATTTTTAGTATGAAATATCATGTAGACTATTCGATCTTGATCTAATTTAAACCTTTTAAATAACTTTTGAATCCAAACATTTATTTCATGGATCTTAAAGTTGACACTTGGGTAAATGTCACATTCTATAGGTCCATCTTTGAAACTTCATAAATTGAGATAGAAAACTCACGTAGATGTGAAATTTATAGATCATGTTTTTGGCATAAAGGAATTAATGGCACTACAACTATTTTGTTTGTGAGATTTCTTGATGTATATTTATTAAATACAAATGTGAATTGGTCCATTCATTTTTTGGATGATGTCCTCATGATGGTCTGGCTCCTTAAACTTGTACAACCCATATTTTGTTCATTATTTCAAGGATATGATTATATTTCTAAGGCTTGTGCAACTAGGTTCATACACCTTGAAAACTTTAGACACCATGAAATCCACTTGGAACCTTCATTTGCAATTGTAGACCCCTCCCTTGAAGATTTAATTATATCATACTTTAAGCCTAATTAAAGTGTTTCAAAATATTTTTAAAAGATATATGATCTCCATTTAAGGTATGTATTCTCCACATGATATTAGGACACTATTTAATTAGGATATTTCTCATCTTTTGGACTATTAGGTTTGGTACATTTGGTAAGTAGACCAAATTTGGTCAACATCTTTGATGACTTGGATGGTCAACATGCCTTCTATGCTTGAGAAATTGGACCATATCTATGACTCTTGGATCATATACATGATACATGGACCATTTACATGACTACAATATAGCTTTTTGACTCGCAAAAACAAATGATTCTAACAAATAGGGAAAGAAACAGAATTGAAAGGGAAACTGGCCTAACAAAGCAAAGTCAAATAACCTATCAAACAAATGTTCAAAAAAGCACTTATTTGGGATAAATAGAAATAAACTAATGTGTTAGAAGAATAGTAAGATAAAATAAAAAATAACTAGCTATGTACAGGGAACTTATCTTCTTTAATAGTAGTGCTTAAGATGTATCCTATTGATTGGGATAGGAAGTTATTCACCATACATGTTTTTAAGTTGAAAAGCATTTTGATCTTTGTATATGGAGAACCGAATCTCCTTCATAGCTCTATTTATTCACCATACATAGCTCTATCCTCATTCCACTTGAGAACAAAATCTCCTTCATAGAAACTTCTTGAATAAGGTCCTTTGTCAAACAATCTCTTTAGAATTATTTGATGGGTCTCCATAGCCAATGTGGACTGATGTCTTATCTATTTTTGCTCTATAATGTTATCATATCTTATTTATGTTGGTTCATTCTCCAAAATATCAAGTTGATGCATTAATTCCAAAGTAGAGAATTCAAAAGAAATAGGCATTCTTGATTCATTACCATATACTAGCTTCTATGAAGAATTGGCTATTGACATTTTATAGGTAATATTGTCAACCCACAAAGCTGACCTAAATTTGGGATGACATGATCTATTATTTCCTGCAATAATCCTCTATGTGATTTATAAAAGTTATTGTTAGAGGAATTAGCAAAGCCATTGCCTTGTGGGTAATAGTTTGATGAGGTACTATGAAAAAAACTATGTTGAACTACCCATTAACTGATCTTAGACCCCACAAAATCCATAGAATTTTTAGAAATAATAGTTGAAGGAACTCCAAATATACTAATCAAACCTTCATAGAAGTTGAAAACATTGGTTTCATTGGCTTCTTTCAATCTCACTGGTTTTGTCCATCTAGTAAACTAATTTTTGGTAGTTAGAATCCACTTATGAACTAAGTTTAAAAGGGGGTTTATGAGACAAAAAAACTCAATACCCATATGAAAAAGGGTCGATTCATTAAAATTATTTTGAGAGATAAAGATGAAAGCTTCACCTTTCTGACAATTATGGTACATTTTTTGCATTTCTTGACCCATGGATGATAATCGCCAAATATAATTTTCCATTAATAACCACCTCTTATTATTTTATGGTCTATGATCATTGATAAATACTATCCTCCACCATGTCCATCATGAAATTTATCATGTAGTCTTTGTGTTTGACCTATCTCTGTGCACCTTAACAACATTCCATTGATATCCCATTTGAACAACACATCATCGATAAGAAGAAAAGGAACTAAATGCAATCTTAAATATCTCCTCTTGGAATGGGTCAGATGGTAAGGATAAATACGATATTGTAAGTATTTTACCTTATATTGGAATCATCTGGAAGTTGAAGTGTGATCATTTACATCTTCTTGATCATTTAACACCATAACTAGATTATTGACTTCTTGCAAGTCTTGGGATATATATTCACAAAGTCGTTTACCTCTAACCATCCTTGTGACCTTGATCTCAACATCATATTCTATGAATTTGGCTATCCAAGTAGCTCTCTTGTCATTTATATCCTTGTTCAAGAGGAAATCAATGACACTTGGATGTGGAACCATCAAATGTATATTAATATTTTACCTCAAGTACGTAAACATTTTAAGATACCTTATAACTGAAAATATATACTTCTCAACAAAATATTACCTTATTTTATATTATTCTAATCCTTGACTAAATAAGGATACTAGCTTCTCTAAAGTCTCTTTTTTTTTCATGAAAATACATGAAATAGTGTTAATATTAACATAGGTGTATAATAATAAATCCTTTGTTAAATTAGGGTTTATGAGGGTAGGATCACTAGTTATATATTTATTGATGTCTTAAAAACTTCTTACTCCTTATTTAAACCTGATAAAACTTTAACCCTTCTTTATCATGGCTATGAGTGGCTTAGCTAAATTATCTAACTCTAAAATTTATCTTCTTGTGAAATTAATCTTGCCTAAAAATATTTACAAGGATTGCTTATGTTTAGGCAAAGAAAGTGAAAGGATTGAGTCTATCCTAATAGGATATATGATTGTGCTACTTTTTAAAATTACATGTCCAAGAAGCCTACCTTCATAAAGAAAGAAAACACACTTTTTGTGGATTCAAAAACACCCCAAATTCCTTGTACCTTTCAAACACTTATCTAAGATGAATCTTATTTTCATTTGCATAGTTAGAGAACAATTTTATGTCATCTAGATAAACAAGTATAAAATATTTAAGTAGACATTGAAATATCATATCTATATCATTTTGGAAAGTTGCTCTAGCATTAGATAAACTAAAAGTAATCTTTTTGTATTTATATGTCCTCCACTTTGTGGTGAAGGATATTTTGAACTAGTATTCTTCTTTGATGAAAATATGGTTATAACCACTATAACCCTCCATTAAGGAGAACCTTTATAAACTTGCAACTAAATATATAATTTTCTGCATTGATGGAAATGGATATTAATATTTAAGAGAGGCCTTGTTAAATTCATGGAAGTCAACACATAGTCTTATTTTATCATTAATTTTTTATACTAGAATAACATTTGCCACCCAAGTTGAGTGATTAATTGGAAAATAATATAGCTTACTCAATGAGCTTATGTATCTTATCTCTCATCAAAGATTCAATATTTGGGCTAATAAGTCTTTGTCTCTATCTGACTAGCTTAGTCTCGTCCTCTACCTTAATGGTATGATGAACTACACTTGGATCAAATCCTTTGAGGTCACTATATTGATATGTAAAGACATCTACAAAAAATGAACATAACTCAATAAAATTTTCCTTTTTTTATGATGTCCAAACATTTCCCAACTATAATCTCTTACTAGTTTCAATCTCCACATTATATAGTGTTCCTTCTTGGTTGACAGTGAAAACTTCTCTTTTCTCAATTCATCATCTTTTTTGAATATGTTTTCAAGGGTGACCAACCAGTTAGGAAACTTATTTGTCTTTAGTTGCATAATTTGGTCACCATACTATTGCAAATGATTGTCTTGGTTTATTGAGGATAATTCTTCTTCCTCTTGTTTGGGATAATCTGACTATCATCTTCAAATAGTTGCCAATTTAGATGGTTATTTGGGATAGAAGGACATATAATCACCTTAATGTGCAATCTAACCTTTTAATTATTTATACCAAAGAACTAGATAAGATATAGAACTCCATATAATGGTGACTTAGTTTCCACCTCATTATTTTCTAGTACAATTTCTAAGATAACACAATTAGTGTTCAACATACTTGACATATATGGTTCCAAAAAAAAATTTGTAATTTGTTCAGAATATATTTTTATCTTGGTACCATACCTGGTCTTGAGAATTAAATAGGTCTAATCATCTCAAAAATATCTTCTAATATTTTAAGTAAAGTGTCTTGATAGACACATGTCAAAGTGGGGAGGCAAGTCCACTACTATTATATCTTACTGAATAGTAACATTAGGGAAAGAATGTAGTGTAAAATTTAGATTCTTCATCATGCCTATTATCTTTTTTGGTGACCCCAATTTCAATACCCCTTTGGTATTTGGCTCATAGACAAGAACAATATTGTCTATAATTTAATTGGGCATGACAGTGTTACTAGTTCCACTATTTACCATACAATTATTGGCTAAAATGTCACAAAATATTGAAGAGAGATAAAAGGGAGGAGTTTTGTTTGATATTAAATTGGATTTGTCCACCTTTATCATGTTATGTATTTGCTAATCAAATTTCTTGGTAGGCTATTCTAAATTGGCTAAGACAACTCCTTATTTCTTAACTGATTCTTTAAACATTTTGAGAGTTGAAAGCTCTTGAATGAACATATCCTTCTTCCATAGAATAGTAATGGAATCCTACATGCTTATTCTAACATTTTATTTCTTCACTTGATTTATTATGATGAATGGGGCTCCATTAGCCTTTGGTTGTAACTTTTGAACCACTGGTTATTCTTGAATTAGAGGTATTTGGGAAACCTTTTTTACCTCTGAGTTCTAGTTCTTCTATGGCATAAAATCAATAATTTGATCCTTGAAATTATTTGAAACAAAAATAGGAACACTAGAAGCATTGTTCAAACATTGAGTTTCATCAAATGCTCTTATTTTAGCTCTAGTTAGAGATAAAACTTGACCATTTGTGTTTCTAGTTTCATTAACTTAATTAACTTAATTGAATGCAATATGATCATCCAATTGCCAACTAAAATTAGTGAAATTAGGATTCATGTAACCTTTTAATATTCTCATTGAAATATCATCTTCATTTCTTGATACTAACCACTTTTAAGAGAGACCTCTTCTTGTGTCATTTATGGTATAGTAATTTCTTGTTATATTAAGGCTTGGTTTTGAGTGTCTTTTGGATTAAAAGGCTTCGAACTTGAATCATGCATCAAGTTGGTTGGAGGAATAAAAGAGTTTAAACTGGAAGGCACATTAGGATCAAGGGATGCATATGGCTTATTTTGGGTTATAGATCTTGGATTTTGGTAAGGTTGCCTATTGTTAGTGAAACTTTGATAAGGAGGTATTTGGTTATTAGACTAATGATAATTGTTCTATTTTTTAACTTGATAAGGTCTAACTTGGTATTGTTGTCTCTTGAGTTGAACAATTTCATTTCTAAAAGCTTCTAGCATACTTTTTATATCTCTAATCTCACTTTTATGATTACAAGGGGTTACAACATGGGTTTTTGGAGATGAGATAGGATCTATAGATGATATTTGAGGAACTTGAGGAGGAACAATAGGTTTTAATTCTTATAATATGTGCATTAATGACCTTGGATCAAGTTTACAAACTTTTGTTAACCTATTATATGCTCTTATTACCAGTTCATAAGCATTTGGTAAAGTAGTAGCACCCATGGATTGTATCATGACACTAATATTAGAATTGAGGGCCTCAAGATAATACAAGAATGCATTGTTTGGATATTGTCTTACCAATTTAGTGATTTTAGTCCATGTATTTTTGAGTCTGAGGTTAAAATCAAACATGAAATCATGGGGGCACCTTTAAATGGTAGTTAGTTGTTCAACTAAAATAGATGATCAAACTTGTTTTCAAATTGTTTGACTAAGGATTCACCTAAATCATCATAAGTAGCAATGGAGGTCAAAGGAAGATTCCTATACCATTGCAATTATTTTCCTTGGAAGGAGGAAGTAAGTAGTGTGATATCCATATTATCTTGCATAACATTATGAATAGAACATAGGTTGTAAACGTCTTGAATATGATCAATAGTAATAGTTTTATCCCATTCTCTTGAGAAGAAAGGGATACTCTCTAAGGTAGACATAGGGATGTCATCATATTGGGCCAAATTCAAGGCATGACCCCTATTAAATGGAGTAAACACTTGATTCCTGACCACCATTTGGGCAAAAGGGATTTGTATTATGGGAACAATAGCTTAAAATACAAAAATAGGATGAGTAGGAGCTAATTTTTTTTCTAGGATAAGGTTTGGTCTTATTGAATCATGTTTTTTTATAAGAAGTATAAGGTAGATCAATGAATGCAAAAGGAATAACTTTATGTAATGACCTTCTTATAACATTTAATATGAAAGCACTATCTGAAAGATGCTATGATCTCCATAACTTGAAGGAACTTCAACTTTTGATTATGGTATATGTCTCCTCCTTTTGCAATTTCTTCTTCTCAATCTTCAAGCTTCAATTATGACAAGGAAACTTGTCCCACTGAGCATGTCAAAATTGATGGTGTTCTAGATTTACACCCTAGATGAGAAATGGATTGTTCAGGTCATCTTGCTCAAATCTATTCCAACATGGGATTGAGCCTAGGTTGTGGGTATCCTAATAATAGATCATACCACTAGAGAAGGCTAAATTCCTTTTGGATCTATCACCTAAACTAGACCTTATCTAAAAATTACTTAGAAAAAAGATAAAGAGATACAATAATACATGAAAGACTATAAAATGAGGTGATCCACCAGTAATTGGAACAATTATACTTTTTCACAAGACACTCTATGATACAAATTCAATACAAATAGAGTTCAGTCTCATATAAGTAGTTCACAATAAGGTATTGATTAGTTTTCAAACAAACATGAGTTGGAAGATAACCAATTTCAAGCTAATAAAAAACTATAGATTTAGTTTATAATGAATGATGTGAGGAAAAACATATTTCATGAAGGTTAGAAAACTCAAACATAGATAAATAACATTCATTCACTTAACCAAGTACATGAGTTAATAGAACACACTTCAATCTAGCTTATAAAATGATAGAATTCAATCTTTATTGCATCAAAAGGTCTTATGGTTCAAAATTTGGCATAGCCTAAGAAATAAAAAGAATATAATTCTATTTATCTTAAAATGTTAGATATTTCTTGTCTAAAACTTTTAAAGAGTTCTACATGTCATAAAAGTTGGAATATATATAATAAAATAAAGAGAGAGAGGTAATTATGATGTATTCGCACAAGTTCGAGGATGTTGAATAATGACCTTATCAATAAAGAAAAAAAATTGTAAATGAATTAAAATCTCACTGTCCCTATCCATTAACTTGATGTCCTGCTTGAGCTCCATATCATTATCTATATGATCTGTTCATGAGGAATATGCCTTAGAATTGATAGAATTATGCAACAGCTACTTTGGGTGGCCATCAGTACTTATTTATTAAATATATGACCTTAATGATAGGCAAGACACATTTTACATATGTATTTGCTCCAATATCAAACATAGGTCCATTATAGGTGAAAACTAGTCTAGTTGTTGGTCTTTACATAGTCACAATATCCATGGAAACCGGTAAATTGCTTGGTCTTGCTCAAAACTCTTAGTCCATATTTTATCTTTTGATTAGGTCTAAGAGACCTATTTTACCTATATAGGGATTTGAAATTTACTTAAAGATACAATACATGAATATAATCCATCTAAAATTAATGAATCATGTCAATGGAATGACCCTACAATAGGTTTAAAGTTATTGACCAAAGGTCCTATTTAAACTTTAATGATGATAGAGCCTCATTTTTTACCATCCTGCCTATATGACTATATCTTATATTAACCGATCTCTATTATAAATATGGATCCTTAATATTTTTCCCACTTGGTTCAAGAACTAATTAATCAACCTTCTATGGAAACTCTTTTGATTTTCCCTTTTTTCATTGGTTGTTGATTTCCAACTTGGACCATTTACATTATGCCCAACTATCTTTTCTTTCATTAGTTTCACAAATTTACACTATCTGATCTTAACCTTCTTACCTCCTATGTAATATTTATCTCATTGGTGTGAATGAACATTCTCCATTGATATCTTACCATGAATATCCTTTAAAATGTTGACTTGATCATGCAACATTAGATCAAGATGTATGAAGCAATGCAAGCCTTTGATCTATCTGGGGCCACTTTCCTATCAGTTCCCATGAACCATTGAATCATTAGTATGAATGATGGAAATTTTTTGATCTATCTTAGACCAATATTCTTTTAAGTCACCATGTGTCATGAGATCGCTACTTGATGAACCCTCATTGTTAGATCTTGTCTAACCCTCAACCTTTTAAGGGCTTTAACCTAAGAACCTTTTGACTCATTTAACTCTAGTGTGAACTGGTAGATCTCATGTGTTAGTATGAGATCTCACATGGACTATTATATATTCATCTAATTTAAACCTTTTAAGGAAAATTTGCCCCCAAATGGTTATTTAATTTATCTTAAACATAACATTTTCATGAACATCTCATTCTATAGGTCCATCTCTGAGGCTTCATAAATTGAGGTAGAAAGCCCATGCAGACATGAAATTTATAGAGCATGTTATTTACATAAGGGACTTTATAGAACTATGACTATTTGGTTCACAAGAGTTAATGAGGTGAATTTATTAAATGTATAAGTGAACTAGTCTATTCTTTTTTTAGATGACATCTTTGTGATGGTTTGGTTCCTTAAACTTGCACAGTCCATATTTTTCTCATTCTTTCAAGGCTTTGATAATTTTCCTAAGGCTTGTGTAACTTGGCTCATACTCCTTTAATGCTTTAGATACCATGAAACCGATTCAGACCCTTCATCTACAATTGTAGACATGTCCCTTGAAGATTCAATTAGATCACACTCTAATCCTACTTAAAGTGTTTCAAAATATTTTTAAAAGGTATATGATCTCCAATTGAGGTCTATCTTCTCCTCATGACATTGTGTCACTCCTCAATCAAGATCTTATTCATCTTCTTGACTCTTATAATAATCAAATTTTGTGTACATAATTTGGTCAATAAGATTTTATGGTTTTAGGAGGTTTTTAGGAAAAATTTTGAGTTTTTAGAATGCTATCAAATTCTAATTTGGTCTACTAAGGCATTTTTTTGCCTAAATGGTCCATTCAGATATTTGAATAATTTTTTTATGTTTCTCAAGTGTCTTGATGTTATGGAAGGTCAAGATGTTATGAGATTATATTTAAGGGTGTTTAAGGTTATTTTTGTACTTGTTATAAGTTATGTTGTGTTAAGTCCTAACTACACAAATGATGTGTCTTTCCTTACTACGTTGGAAGGCTCAAAAGGTAGTTAGGGTGGTTAGAGTATTTTAGAATAAGTAGGTGTTTTTGTTTGTATCCAATCATAGAAGGTAGGAGAATAGAATTGGGGGTGGATTTAAAGATGTTTTAATGATAAAACCCCATGTAAACTAAACAATTTCTTGATTATTATAATCAATGCTTAGATTTTGTAATTTCCTTGTAAAGATGTTATAGTTTTTTGACTATGCAGTGATATTCCATGATGGAAGGTTCAACAAATTTAAGTTATGATGTTTTAAAAGGATTTTTTAAGTTGTTTCATTGGTGTTTGTATAGTTTTTCTTACATTATTTCATAAATATTTCATGCATATAGATAATTAATCCAAAAATAATTCTACATACCTTATTTTCATTAGCATTCTATTAAGCTTCGACTGTGTATGATAGTATCTATAAAAATAACCAATACATATGTATTGATGATGGTAATTAAACTTGGATAAGTTAATTTAATTGATTTTTTTTAATTTTATTTATATACTATGAACCTAATTTCATCTATGAGGACAAGAAATTCAAAGATAGGTCTACTACTCATTTCTATTGTTTTGCTCTGTGTATTGAATATTGAGGTAAATTTGAATGAAAACTCATATTACTAGGTGTTTTGGTATAATTTTTATTATTAAATGTATATATTATTCTAAATTGTCTTTCAAAAAATTGATCTTATTTATTTTTATAAGGTTTAGAAGTAAACACCATGTCATTCTATTTTTTACACACTGTAAACATGCAAGGTTTGTGGAAAGAGGTTATAGATGAGGAACATATGAGAATAAATGCATAGGATAGGTGTATAAATATTTCAAAGAGACTAATTAATAGTTTATAGAGTTGAAAAAACCTAGTTGGAAGGTTAAGTTGTAAATCTTGTCAAACAACCCTTGTAGACTAATATTATAGATACAGTGAGAACAAAATGTCATAAAAAAGATTGAATAGAGGTGATATACAGAGAAAATAATTATTTGAGGAGATATATAATCATTATACAAACCTAGAAAGTTACTAAATTTCATTTAAATGGTTTGAAACATTTGGTAACAAATTTTAAACCCTATTAGATAGTTATAGACGATTGATAACCCTGTTTTAGGGTTTATTTACAAAAAACATGATTTAAAATGATTTCCACTGTATAAATTTCATGAAACTTATTTATTAGAGGTATTTTGATGTGGTTGAAGTGATTTTATATATTTTTTGGTTATTATGTATGTGTTTATACTATTATAGGACCCTATGTGTAGATTGGTTTAAGATAGACCTAATAGGCCTAAACAGTGGCCTGAAAGCACTTAGAAAAGTGATCTAAAATTAGAATTAAGAATTTAAAATTGGTGTATTGATAAAATGAAATAGAGGGTATCATAAAAGGTTATTTTTGTTTGAAAATTTAAGCTACTAAGGAAACAGACCCAAGAAAGGGCTACAAAGATTAAGTTTTGTGTAGCTAGAATTATGTAGGTTAAGATAAGCAGTGATAAGGGGTTGAATGATAGTTTTAGGAGTTAATAGGGTTTAAAATAACACAAAAAAACTCATGAGAATCATAGGACAATATATTAATTTTAAATCACTGAAAGTATCAAAGAACCTTTGGATGTAAAGATAGAAAATGAACTTGTTTAACATAATCAGAATTAGGTGTTAGTATAGGTGATTAGATGAGTTTTGTTTGTTTTAATATTTAATATAGATAAATGTTACTATAAATATTATATTCATGGGAAACTTATACCTTTATATGAATAATTCACCTAAGAATCCATTGGTCCAAGGAATGAAAGAGTTATCAAAACTCTTTAGCCAAGATCTCTCTAATGGCTCATTACCAGAAACGTTGATACTAATGAATTGCACAAGAGGAAACCAATTGAACACAACAGAATTTTTATAATAAAATGATATGAATATAAATCATAAATAAGCATTTAGATTACAAAAAGTGTACTTACTTATATAGGAAAGGAAAATCAAAATGAAGGCTAAACTAGGTAGTGTGGGACAAACTCCCACATAGATAAAACCTAGCAAGCATGAGTTAAATATACTCTAAAAACCCTCCTCAAGTGAATATTGTGATGAAAAATAGAGTATCTATTGTGAATTCATGTGTCCTTATGAAATCCAATCCATATTACTAGAGTACTTAGATGTTGAGTCACTGTAATTACCAAGTTGAAGTAGAACTGGTGCTAAATATAATGATCATTGAATATGAATATGGTATTCTAATGTATTAGGTAAAATTATAAAACTAAGGAAGCATCACCATAACACCCTCCAACATTATGGTGAGAATTGAACACCAATAATGGCAGGGCTACCACACTTGTATTACTTTAATAATCACCAAGAAGGCCATGGAGTCAAGTAACAATCCTCATATGGGTTACAACAACCATATTGCCTGAATAAGATACTCATGTACAAAAGAGTAATATAAAAAACACTTAAAAGTGAAAAATATAAAAAATTCCTAAAATGGATAAAAGAGATAAAACACATAGGAAAAGCTCTACCCCCCCAAAAAAAAAGAGAGAAAACAAGAAGAGACATGTAGAGAAAAGCCAACCAAAGATGATACTAACGAAGTTCTCACTCCAAGTACTCCCAAGTCACAAAAGAAATAAATTTTCATGACTGGTCTGAATCCACTACTTGATCACAAAATAAATGACACTGAGCTTTACCAGAATAGCTTCAATCAAAAAGATTTTTAATGGTGATGAAAGTAAAAAAAATTAAAACATGTGTAAGGAATGCTCAACACTTAAAAATTTATATGTACACACATACCATATTATTGAATGGATGGAGTGGAGAGATAGGTATCTACATGAGTGGTCTGAATATACTACTTTAACACTGAGTAAGCTGACACTATATACACTAGAATGGATCCATATGACATTGAATGAGACTATCAAACTATTGAAGAAGATAAAATGAAATTGGGATTCATCAAAATAGATACAATCAAGATATGGGAGACTATCATCTATCATAAAGTGGTGTCAAAAATATAGAAGATGATCCAAAAATAATGGAGTAAAAAAGTTTCTTCATAGATGAAGGTGAGGCATGAAGAAAGGGGCCTGAAAGAGACATGACACAACTACTAGTGTGTCAAAGTACTAATGCACATTATGGGATGATTGAGTAGTCTGTAAAATGGAAAAAATCCATAATATATGTAAACAAATAGAAAAATCAACATCCAAAAAATAAAAATGTGTAAAGCACATGTGAGGATATCACGCTCAACCAAAAATGTGTCTAAAATGCACGTGTAAAGTAAAATGCAATGTCGATAACATAGGATAAAACCATATTAGTGATAATCTACTCTCAAGAGTAGGACATCGTTCTCATTTGAAAATGCATCAATGAGTGCATCAATTGATGGCAATGCAATGAAGGAGTGAGAAGGAAGTTTGTGTTGCCTATGAGGGGGTCTCACCTACTACCAGACTAAACCTTAGGCTCTAATCTTTGAGAAGTGAAAGAAATATGGTACATGAAAAAAAAAATAATCTCTCTAAAAATGCTCAAAATATATCAAAATGCATCACCACTAAAAATGTCACCACAAATCATAAGCAAAGGCAACATAACCAATGCAAAGAGATCCCCTAGAATGTGACACTTTATAAAATACTGTGTTTTACAATGTAAATAGGCTGAATGCATGGAAAATTTAAAAACATGAACTTTTGAACAATACATTGCTTAATTTTTAGCTACCAATCAAAAGTTATTAAGTAATCAATTTCTCATCAATTAAGCCTATTTAATAAAAATTTGCACTAAAAGTTTAAAAAATGTACTATGGTTAAGGGGAACTTAGCCTTCCAACCACTCATTGTAATTGACACATAACCAAGAAATAACTGGTTTTGTTTGTGAGGGATAATTGGCCTCCTACTAACCCTGGGCCTCATCCTCCATCTTTAATTAGTGAGAGAAGAGGGTAAAAAAAAACCAATTAAATTAGATCCTTAACAAGTTATTGTTTTTAAATTAAAATAAAAATAAAAAATCCACACACCATGTGATAACATGAAATTCCCCTCCCCCCTCACATGCATAATGGCCCCACCATGTTTGCCACAAAATGACATCCCATAAAGTGATGTCTGCCACAAAGTAGAATGTATACACCTCCTTAGCACACAATATAAATAGATGTAGGATAATGTTTTGAGATCAATATTCAGATTTATAAAACCCATTTAAATGATTTAAGTACTATATAAGTGTCAAAATTGAGATAAAATTTTTCTACTCCTTTTTCACCCTTCTATACAAATAAAACCAATTAGTGGGTTTGGACTTGGTATGGACAACAAGGGAGGTTTTAGAAAAATTGCTCTCTGGGGTGTCTTCTAAAATTATTCATATTAAATTTGATGTTTATTTTAATAATAATAGTGACTTGTGCTTTATGAACCATTCCTAAGAAGTTGATCTATCCAATTTGCTTATTAATCTATGTACCATGTAGGTTTTGCTCTTGTTTGGTTTGTTTTCATGTTTCATTTTTTTTTTTTTAATTTAATTATAATATCATTCTCCAAAGTAATCCTCCATATAGTTTCATCCATAAGTGAGAGGAAATTAGTTTACTCCATGGCTATCATGTACATTCAACTGAGAGCTAGGTTAAAGTTTCTAACACATCCATGGAGGCATAATTATGGTATTGAGAGATTTAATACATTCTCATATTAGATAAAATAACTCAACATGTACACCTATAACTTAAAACTTAACTGAATTAGTAGTTTATCATGAGAGGTATCACCCTTAAAGTGATTCTATAATTCTAAATGAGGTCCAAAACAACTTAAAGTATGAGCATAAGTGTGTGTGTGTTAAATTATGACGTAAAGTGTGAAAGTTTGATATGTTCTTTGCTCTTTGTACGTTCAATACCCCTTAAGCCCCAGGGGACCGATTACCCTTGCATTTACATAATCAGCTGAGTAGAGGGTGCTCGTCTTATGAGTTGAATAAGTTCCAAGTTGTTGGGCCATACCTTGATCCCTATGAATAATTACAAAAAAAAAAAAAAAAAAAACAAAAAAAATTTACAAAATACTGCAAAAGTTAATATTTAATTATATTTATAAAATTAATTATTTAAAATTTATTAAAAGTGAATATTATTTGAAAATGTCAAATTAGATAAAATATTAAACTTTTTAAATCAAAATTTATTCAATAAAATCAATATTAAAACAAATAAATATTTTACAAAATATAATTAAATAATGGTTACGTAATGGTTAGTCATTATTTTTATATTGAAAAGTATTTATGGTTGAGTATTTGTCCACAAGCATAAGAGTTGTAATGTGGTTAGTTTTGTAGTAAATGTTTTATATTTAATTTCATAAAATTGAATTAATTAAATCTAGTTTGTAAACATATACTTAATAGGTGGTAACGCTCTTAACCTGACCATGTGATCAAGTTGTCTAACAAGTGAAACTATAGGATAAAAATGATATTAAGTACATATTAACAAGTGATTCCATATTATATATCATACACATCCTCATGCTACATTTAAATGATGTAATATAAAGCAAATACTAAATGAGGTCTAAAACAACTTAAAGTATGAGCATGAGTCCACAGTGTGGGAAGAGAGGTCATGACATTTTACAAATATGAAAAATTGGGAATAAGACACTGCGAATAAGGGTTTTGTGCCAAATTTAGGTGTCTACACAAATTTGAAATTTATTTATAAGGATAAGGGATTAGTAATCCAATAGGATATCTTCTTCTCAACCTTTTGAATAAGATAATGCCATAAGGTAGTAGGGTAACTTTAAAAATATAAAAGATATGCCTAAAATTTTAAACATCTCTCTCTTTTCAAACCATTTTTAACTGGACTTTTCTAGCTAATTAGTGGTGGGAATCATAATCTACCAGAAATATTGAGTTTTTCCCCATTTAATGTTCAAACCTACAATTTTGTAAAAAGTATCAATGCAAAAAAAGGGATTCATAGAAAAAATCCTCATTCTCTATAGGTTTTATAAAGGAGTCTTTAGTGAAATGCCATTGAGAAGTTGAATATTTAAATTAGGGAGAGTAATACCCTTAATAAGACCTTGCTCAGCTCTATGAACTAACAAATAACCAAATGCCTCAACAAGAAGAACATATAAGAAGAAAAAAAACAAGTGATGAAAACCATGGTAAGGTGGGTTGGCAGGTGAAGAAAAAGTCAAGGTGGCACCGAAGATACCATTTTAAGAAGAGACCACCATTACAGCAAATGTCTTGTCCAGTTCATCAAGCACATTTTTACTCATGCTGGGAACACCAAAAGAGCCAACTTCTAGATCACCATCCACCATTACATATCCTCAAACAAATATGTCTTATGTAGAATCTAATTTTTTATTCACATGCAATAGCTTCTATTAGGCATTGAATTTATATTTGTGGTCAGTTAGGATGAGAGATACTTTTCTATTTTTAGAAGATAGATGAATGAGGCTCAACTACACTAGAAAGGATGCAGGATGGAGAGAAGGATATGGGAATTTCTATTATCATTGTTCCATCAAACAAGAGATATCCACCAAGACTTAAAAAAGTAGTTCAAATTTATGTTGTGGTTGTAGTCTTCAAGCATCCACCATAGTCCTTATAGGGACACAATAGACATTTGATCTAAATTTTGATATACATCTTAATACAAATCAATCCAATGCAATCTAGATTGGAATGTCAAGTGGGATAAAATCATTCAATTCTTTTAGGAGCAAGAGTTATAAGATCAAAATATTTTGAAACCTTAACTTGGTTCAGCACAAGATCCTTGTAACACCTTTGAATAAAAAATTCATTATGGATAAACTTAAAAAAAATCCATAGGTATTAGCGTAGAGAAGGAGGCCTTTAGAAGGTTGGCAACCAGTTTCGCTTCCATCCCTCTTTCAATGCCCTACTAAAACTTGTTAATGTCTCCTCTCTAGATATTTTGGATTTAATGCTTAACACCAAAAATATTTTCTCCCAATAGGAAAATATTATATCCTCTCTCTTTTCAAATCTATATGTCACCTCCACATAGATCTTGATGATAATGAGACTGAACAAATAATGGTAGCGAGATTTTAAAACAAAAATTGAAACACCAAAGGTTGGTGGTTGGATTAAATTAGATCTAAATATCTACACATGATTTCTCTTTCCCAACATACACCACATAAAATAGATACCAAAGTGGAAAAAAAATTGAAACATAAATGCTGCAAAGAGTATTATGCCAACCGAGCCAAACTAGATCTGCAAATACCTAATGCTTTTTGTTAGAAAATAAATAATAGTTGTAGAGTTTTAGCACCTTTTTCCCCTTTACCAAAGGAATAAGATGCCAAGATATATCATGGATGATGTCTATTTCTTATTTTCAATATAGCAATCAATGATGAGGGAAAAATTAGATGCCAAGTATCAAAGGTTGCTATCACAATGACAATCGACTTAAATGATAGGTAAAGGATCCAACCAATCTAATAATATAATGTGGAATAGCAGATTAAAGGTAATGACTAGATTAAAATAAAATATTGAGTTAAAAAGATGCATATCTAAAAGGTGCAAACCTGATACTTAGAATACAAATAGATCTACACCAAATAATCCTTATATAGATGTGCTCAATTGGTAATGCCATAAAAAAAAATTGTAGATTCAATGCAAAATTTGTAATTCTTCTATATAACAATATAAACTTAATGCCAATGGAATGAAAATTATCTCATCCAATAGATAAATAGGCTAGGGTATTTAAAAAAAATCATTCCATAAATGACAAAGTAAGGAATAGGAATATACAGATTGCATAAAAATATTAAATACATAGCATATCAAGTACACTATAAAAGATATAAGCATGGATAAAAGCATGTGTAATTACATAATCTCAAACATGATAATATAAAGTGATCATATAATGATATAACCTAGGTGTATTGTGATGAAAGAAGTAGATGCCCCAAATATCAAAATTACATGAGTGGAGGGAAGGTCCAACATCCAAAAGTGTATAGATATTACATATGTGTATGCCTATATCACACTAAAAGTATTGGTATATATGCATGATCAATCCTCATTCATTTGTCACTTAACACAAACCAAATATCTCACAAAGCACTTTAATTAAACAATTTATTCAAGCATTCAAGTGATAAAATATTCCCTATTTTCACCTATTTCCATATCATTCATAGGTAAAACACATCTACAAGTCTTAACCATTGAAGGATCAACCCACGAGCCAAATTTTCTAAGTTACAAGATAGGTCACTATTGTACTTACTTATCACAAGTTTCATCCTTATATACACATAATCCCACATTTAGAATAAATATTAAGAATTAGGCTTTTGTTATTTGAAAATGAGTGATAACTCATGATCCAGATATGAGCACACTGGAGTGAAGGCAACATAAACCCAAAAACATTTGAGGTGGCCCCATATAGATCCAATGGGTATTCTATAATGGGCACCTATGTTTCGGTTAGATAGAAAAATCAATGCAAGCATTTTAGGTTGACGCAAGTGTCTAAAATTATAGAGGTCAAATTTATAAAACTTTATGAGTTATCCAGAATTAAAATTCAATATATTTCCATCTTGTTACATATCAGATATGAAAGTGCACAATAATCTAGCTAAGTGCCATTACTTTTCCATTTATTGTAATATCATTCATTGGTTACAGTTACTATCTTTATCATATCTTAGTATTTCAATTCAGGATATTTTTTATCTGAGTTTTCAAAATAATCAACCTATTATAGAGATATTTTATCACCATTTTCCCCTAAGATATCTCTATCCCATGTAACCCTATATTATTTAATTTAGATTTTACGGTTAAACAAATTCATACACTGATGAATATTTGATGGTATTTCCTCCATTAAATGTATCTAGGGTCTACATAAGGGTAGGTTATGATGTAAGTTATTAGGCATTACATGAAATAGAGTAGCTAAAGTCTTCGGTCATAATTTTCCATCCATATTAATGGAACCTTTATCATGTAAAGGCACATTATCAAATCCAATTATATTCTAGTATAATTTTTTAATATAATATATATTAGCACCCAACATTATACTATCAAATTGGTTGAGTGTACTATATAATTATTACAGATACCAAAAGACATGCACCTAAAATAAATGCAATATTATAAATTAATGATAGAATTAAATAAAAAATGCATATTTTTACCACAGGTATCAGGTCTACCTTTTAAAATTAAAAATATCTATCTTAAATTTCTAATCTAATAATAAATATCTTCCATAATAATAATTTTAACTAATAGGTCATTGTCCTCTTATATAGATAGGAAAGAGCCTAGGGATAAGATTTGGAGACTCTCTAACTTGAAGATTAATTCTACTTTAATGCAAAGTTTTAGAACAAGTCTTCTTCATGAGAAGATTTTACCATTAATAACAAAAATCAATCAAGTCAAATAATATATTTATACTCTTCTCTAATAATAGTTTCTCAATAGTTGTGCAACAATTATTTATTTTCCATGAGTAATAATCTAATGAATATTTCAAGTGCCTCTTAAAACCATGCAATAATGCATGAGTAATTAGATACACTAATAAACCCCTTTAAGATGTACTTTGATGAAGGGAAGGATAGAGTAATAAATTAAATATGCTCCATTTATGAGACCTAAATTAAATCCTAAAGGTTTCAAATGCTAAAAAGTATGATATCAGGTAAAGGCTTGGTTAACATGCCTAAAACTTATCATTTATTTAGAAAAACTTAAGATCAATGACATTTTCTTATATGAATTATTGAATCAAATGCATATAGATCGAATTTTTTTTTTATTGTATTCCACTAGACTATCAAAAATTTTGAATAACACTTTTATTATCATAAAAAATTATTGTGTATTGCGTATATGGAAATTTTAACTTAGAAAGGATATTTTGAATCCACACCAAGTCACAATCAATAGTGATATAACCACTATACTCAATATCTATTGTAGACAAAGAAATAATAGTTTGTATATTTTAGGACAATGTTATGGGACATACAACAAGATGATAAATGTAATCTATGGTAAAATTATGATATTCAAAATCTCTTACCCATTCATTATATATGTAGCTTACAATTACTACTTTCCCATTAGAAGTGTAACTAACAATTGAGTTTTTTCCTCTGTAATTGTAATCAATCCTATAATTATTACTACAAATAAGATACCATAAAATGTGATTATAAACATTCCAATCAATATCCTTTGGATCTTTCTAAAAGTGTGATACAAGGTTCACAAAAATAAAGAGATATAAACTTGTATGAGACAAGTATATAAGGCTTCCCAAAATTTACTATAGAGTGTAACATCAACTGAAAGATATTAAAAATTGGGATAAATATTCTCTTCAAATTGAAAAATAATATGATCAAACTTTTATTTTTACATGTTCTATTGGCATAGGATGTCTTGAGGATACTTAGATTGATTGATAAAAATTCCTTTCTATGAAATTGAAATTTGAATACTACATAAAAAATGTAAGAAACCAAAGTTATTCATCTCAAATTACTTCATTATTATGCTATAAAATCATGAATATGTTTAGTGGATGCTCTTGGGATGATTAAGTCATCAACATAAGTGACCAAAACGAAAGAGTTCCCAATTTAATTTCTTTGTGTAGACTTTATGTTCGAAGAGAATCCATGTAAAACTAAAATTTCTGATAAAAATGATGATATTATCATAACAATATTGAGTATCATTTTTCAATTCATACAAGAAATTTATCAATCTACCCACGTAGCTGATGTTATTACAACTAATTAAACTTGGAGGTTGGGAATTTTAAATGTATTTCTATAATTATCCATGTAATAAGGTAAATTTGAAATTCATTTGATCAACTTAAAATTTTTGTGTTGTAACCAATGATGATACCATCCTAATATAATTCATCTTGGCTACTGAATAAAAAATTTCCATGTGAAAGAACACATTTTACTTATGAAAAATATTTTTCTATAATTTTGGCTTTTTAGCTATCAATGGACACATCTATTTCATATTTAGTTCAGTACATCCACTTTCACCTCACTATTTTTTGGAAATGGAAACCATGTCCCAAATGTTGTTCTTTATTAGATATATAATTTACTTGTCCATAACTAAATATGATTCATGATGATTATAATATTAATAATAAGTTTACAGGTCTTAATTCACTTTTAAATATTCTAAGTGTGAAACATCATAATTATGTCATGATATCATCATATGTGCATCTATCTCTCAGATCCCATGTAGTTTCACCAAACATAGTGAAAGATGTGTGAATCAATTTTTGTATAGGTTATGTTTTATATGTGGGTGCATTCTAAATTAATTATGGTATTAGTGGTGGTGGTACTATTTATCCCACATATGGTTTATCATCTGAAATATAGTGACTCTTATAATGGGAGTCATCTAATTACCTGGTTCTTCATTGTAAACTAAAATAAAATTTTCATATTATTTAGTATAAGCCAATGATGGAAGATTAGAATCTGTTTTTTCATAATGTTTGGATTGTTCATCAAATAATACATCTCACTAGAAAATTATTTTAGTGGTGCATAGAATACAAAGATGATATGCCTTCACATATTCATAGTAGTTGACAAAGATACAAGGTTTAAACTTATTTTATATGCCTTTGCACTTCTCATCTAGGATATGTATCCATACATTAGATAGAAAAATAAAAAAATATGTAACATCAAGTTTAATTCAAGACCATTTTTTTAGGATTCATATCTTGAACTATTAAGTGGAGAATGAGAAATTGAAAGGAATTTGCATGTTTAATTTCCTATGCCCAAAGCAAAATAAGATTTTTTTCAAATGTATCATGTAATTATCCATTTAATTTAATGTGTGAAATTATGTTTACCTATAGCCTTTTACTAGGTGGCGTATGGAAAGATATGTTGAATTTTACATCTTTATTGTTCATATAATATAATTATCTAATTATTGGAAAACTCTTCTCAATTTTAATTTATAAGACACTAATGTTTTTTGTCTAAAAAGTTTTCAGCAAGATCTTTGACAAGATTTCACTTTGTTTTTCAGATAGTAGACCCATGTTATTTTTACATTTAACTACACCCTTCTATTGATAGGTGCATGGAAGAGTATGATGAATTAAAATGCTTATTTTTTCATGCAATATAATCATCCAATTATTTAAAAACTTTATTTGATTCTCCTTACTAAAATAATAATTTTTTTATTTTATAGGTTTTGAGTAAGGGATTTGAAAATATTAAAGTGCTACAAAATTATAATTTTATTTCTTAGATAGTAGTCTCATGTTATATGAGAGATATAATCAATTAATATAATCACATATTTATTTTTATGAAAAGAAACATGTGTGAATTACATAAAATCACTATAAACCAACTATAATTTGTCACTATCCCTTAATAATTTAAATTTGGGAAATTATTTTGTATGTTTTTTCTCCAATTATCTCCAAGTTCTCAAGCTGAAAAAACTCTATTTTTGAAATTAATTTCAAAAAAACAATTAGCATAATATGACTGATAAGGTCTTGTTATGATTGATCATAGTTGAGGTGGAAAAGTAACTCATACCAAATTTTTTTAGAGATTTATAGTGTTGACATTATTAATAGTTAATAGTTAAATATATATATTGTTAGTTTGACAATATATTACGTATATATCTTGGATGTTAATTAGTGTGAGTTTATAGGGATATTAGAATCCCCATATATAGCCTATGTACTTACTATATAATTGTTATGTAATTTATTTTGTTTAATAATAATGCAACATAACAATATATTATGTGTTTGAATCATTTGTCTGATTTTATGTTCCTCTTTTATACATGAGCTAAATTTGTGCATAAGCTCTTTAAATACCTATAGTTGGTATCATAATAGGGTAATAGTTTGAGACGGAAAATTTTATATTTTTATGAATGATCATGGGCATTTCCACCATTTTTGACTTCTTGATCCATGATTAAAATTATTTAATAATTATTCATTTATTTGTACTCGCTATTATTATATTTTATTTGGAAATTAATGTCATTTCATTTTTGTTATTACCACTACAATAAAATCAAATTGTAGATATACTTTTCACTAGAAAGAGAAATAAATGATGAAAGCACCTTTTTTGGAAAGTCATGTGCTTAGTAGGTAGACAATGCATATAGCTAAAACTACATTTACTGATATATGTCACGTATTAACTACTTGTGTACTTGAAAATATATTTCATCTTGGTATTTGATTCAATAATGACCTTAGAATATTGATTAGCTTATATTTGTGTTGTATTCAAGACCAAAGTTTTTGCATCAAATGAGTTTGGTATTAGGTTTGGGGAAACCTTATTTATATTGCCTTAGAAAATGAAAAACATTATCTAAGTAATTTATTTATATTTAACTGAGAAGATTGAAGGAGTCCTTATTTTGCATCCCGTAACTACATCCTTGATTCGAGCTTCATGAAAAATATTATTTTTGATTGACCGTCGAGACTTGGTGAGTTGCTCATGATTCTATGACTACAAAGTGGCTATCCTATACTAATTATTTGAACCACCTAGTTTACCCAAATCTTAGTCTTGGTTCTATTTGGCTAGTACTACATGAGATTTTATAATTTTTTTGGTTCTATTTGGTTAGAATTTATTCTAGTTGGCTATTACTACATGAGATGGCAAGTCCAACTATTGAGTATAGCAAAGGTGCCATCTCATGAGATGGTGTAACATTTTTATTTTATTTTAATAAGATTCATATTTTTAGGTTTAAAACCCATGGTATTTGTGTAGTTAAGAAGTTTTAGTACTTTTAATTATTTTTTAAGTTTAGTAATTAAAAAATTAAAAAAAAGGTTTATTCATGTTGTCATAGTTAATAATAGTATTTGGTTCTTTATAAGTTCATAGCCAAGTTTTATGTCATTTTTATATTGTGGCATTGAATAGTTTATTAAATTATTTTAAATATTTGGAGTGAAATATTATTATTGAGTTATTGCTAGAAATTAATAAAGTTTGACTTTATAATTGAGAAGTCTTAGTATCTTTGGTACTATTTTGGTGATTCCAAATAATATTTGTCAATTATGTAAATGTCATAATTTTATTGAGTCATTTTTTTAAGATTCAATTAATGTGTGTAAAAGGATAGAATGTTGGGTGACCTATACATCATATTGAAACATTTGAGCCTCAATGCAACATTTTATAAGTAATGTAAAAGATGTTGAGGGTTGGAGGCAATGGAGGAAGGAGGTTTTTAGATCCTCTTGTAAATCACCAACTATGTGGAACATATGATTTGGTGGTGTATTTTATTTTAGTTGTGTGTAAATAATAATAGATGATATATTCATGTTCACATTTGTAACATGTGAGGTAAAAATTCCTTTGTACTTTCCTTGAATATGAGATTGTGAAGAGAGATAATAAAAGTACTACATATCATGATGTAGTTGGTAGTAAGACACTTTTGAAACCATGTTTTTTGTTTTTGGTAAAACTCATTAAAACCATCCCTTTTTAGTTATTGGTAAATCATATGCAAAATTATCATTAAGGTTTATGGTTGTCCTAAGAGAATCACCAAATGATAAGCATAATTACATATAAAATATTGATGTTTTCCCCATGTTCACATTATGGAGGTGTATTCTAGTCGTTAATAATGTTGATAAAGTGGTGAATGTTAGAGACTTATAGTGTTCACATTAATAATATTAATTAATCTATGAGTGGGTAAATAAACCTAATGCAGATCCTACAACATTGATTTATTGGTCAAGGATTGGAGCATATCCTATTAATGAGTATGTCACATTAGGATTACTTGATATAGCATTTACAAGATTGGTTATAACCATGGTTGAGATGAGTAAATTTGCATGAATTTATTAAAAAATTGTTTAGATATAGGGATCATTGTCTCAGTCGACACCCTTGATTTAGATATTATGTGATGAACATGATAATGAGACATCATGTGAAAAATTAATCACTAGTGTTTGTGAAAAATAGTCTTCAAGCTATGATAATAACCATCAATATGTTATTTTATCCTATGGATAATGTTTTTTGACTCTCATTGACATGATTATTTGATGTGGTCTGAAACCACCTTGAGGGGTACAAGGTTTTATAGATATAATCCAATGTGACAAAGAGATAATAAATGGGAAGTGAGGAATATTGTAACTATTGTGAGAGCATTCCCAAGGCTTTTCTCCATCCTTATGTGTGAATCACCTAAATAGGTTGATTTTTATTTTTTATATTTATTACTTTATAAATCCATTTCATGATATACACAGAGATAATTGGACTTCATCATGATTCAATAAAATCAAATTTGGAGTCAGTAAATTATAATCCTTATCATGTTGAGTGAAGGAATATTTCTTAAGATGTTAAAACTCATAGTGATTTTGAACATGAGGATGTTTCCCCAATTAAAATAATAATAATAAAGCATGGGCTGGAAATCATATCTAAGCTAAAAGGTGGCCAAATTATGTAAGTTACTAAAATAGATTTGTTGGGAAGAAGATATATTGATATAAAAACACCATGGAATAATTAGTATTAAGACAAATATTATTCAAATAAATCAATGAATTTCATAATCACCATGAAATATAATGGGTTTCTCATATATGATGATATATGACCAAATATAAATTATGGAACATTAGGTGATAAACAAAAAGTCACTAGATATAATTATGACACACTATCATCAAGGTCAAAATAATTTCCCATTATGCATGATTATTCAAGGAATCAAAAGAACATGAAAATCATTTATAATTGGTGACATACATTAATCTCTTCAAGATGCAACATTCCCAAAGTGTTCTCCACTTATATATTTGTATGAACTAGAATTACAACACTAGATATTGGTTCCTCAACCATCCATTTACAACTTCAAATCCAAATCATAGATATTTTTGAATTACAAGTATGAACTAGAATTCCAACACTAAATATTGGTGCCTCAACCATAGATTCACAACTTCAAATCCCAATCACATATTTTATTGAATTAGAAGGAAAAATACTTACAACATTACAAGAAAAGATCCACCACATAAAATACATATTTAATGATGAAATGATCTTTATTGGAAAAAATATATATATATATAAAACATATACTCTTGACTTCATTAGACATTTCTTGAGATACATACATGAGTTTTGAAGGTATATATATGATTTTTTGATGAATATTTTGGAAAATTACCTCCTTTTAGTAATAGGCCACCATATGATAACAATATACATGTAAAAATATTGTGGGAAGAATTCAAAATATTTATTACTTTGGATAAGATATTGAGAAAAGAAGAATAAATCGAGGATCATTAGTGGTTTCACCAACTTCCGATAAATATTATATTTTCAAATCCAATAATCTATGATTCAAATTTATTGATAAAAAAAATTAATGTTGGAATAGATAGAGACACTAATGAATAATTTGATAATAGTGTTCATTTATTCATCATACATGATAATGTGCATAACCACATAAAATTAAAATTTTATTTATTGAAACACCCTATTACACATAACATTGTAACCAAGATAAATAGTGATAATACACCAGAGGAGGTCAAAATGATGAAAATGATGTGAATTACTAATTTATAAGAACTCAAGGGTCATGTTAATGTCTAATATTTGGATATAATTTTCATAAATGAAGATTTAGGGTATATTCAAAGTATAATATACAAACATGGATGTGCCCCACCAAAACCAATGACAGATGTTATGGTTGAGTTTGATGATTACTCCATAATACCACTTGAAGGTGAAACTTCATGTACAATTCCTATTACACTAATATCAAGTGGTTACACAAATCAATTACCCTTACAGTTGGTTTGGGAATTAATAATACACAAATAAAAAAATTTACTCTTTCAAAATCCAACATTGATATATCTCAACAAAATAACAAGGTTAATATTGTAAATGTTGTTTTATGCTGGTATTCAACAATAATCTTGATTGGACTATAGCTTGAAAAACCATGCATCAAAGATGACATTTAATGACCTATAGTTTAATCTATGATCATGTCCATGTTGGGCAATGGGAAATAATCTTTTGTACATGCCTTATTGATGTAGCATACATATGTGAAAAGTATGATCCCTTATAGTTTCTTTGATACTGGTACTATGTTTAATATCAAATATGAATAGTCAATACGAAATATGAAACTAACTACTAGTTGATTCCTTAGTTCTTCTTTCACTAATAGTATAATTTTGGGATGCATCTTTTAGAGTTTTTCTTTGATCAGTTTAGAATTTGAATGCATGACAATGTGGTGCACTACTATTTCTATATCAATCCTTAGAATATTTGCATAAGACCATGTGAATATATCTGAGAATTCATGAAGAAAAAGTGTAAGAGGTATTTCAAGTTTGAAAATTTTTGGGATCCTCTTATGTGTCATTATTCAAACCTAAATATTTTATTCAACAAAGAGATTTGATTCATCTTTACTAATTGGGGGTGGTGAAATAAGATAAATATCTTCTTCTGGGTGTGTCTAAGTTGATGTATAAGCTAAATTTACATTATGATGTAAAATTTCTTCCCTAAATTATGTTAAATTATCTAACTAAATTGAAAAATCTTTATTATGATCACTAGCTAGAATATGGTCCCTTGTTCTCAATAATAGCCTCATCATTTTAAAAGTGATCAAGAAAAGGTGTTGCATATTGGTCTCACTTTATGTCATATGTATATGTGAGATTTAGTGTAAGAATTACATTATCATGAAAAATATTGGTTTGGGCAAAGTCATCGAAGTGGCTAACAATGGAACCCATTTTTGTATCTAAAGAATCGTCCTCTAACTTTCTAAAAAAATCACTTTTGAAAAGTGTGAGTGGCACATTGAGTAGATTGAATCCTATGCCATTTTTAACTTCATTTGATTTTACTTTTATAGGTTCAATTAAACCTTTATCACGAAGTCAAAGGCCTTTAACCTTATAATTCATTATGTTATGCATGATGGACTTAGCAACAAGATATTTATTATTGGTAAAAGAAATAGATAGTTAATGAGAATAAAGCCAAGAAGGATTGGAATCTTAGATATGCTCATCTAAAAGAAAACCACCTTTTATAAATCTTATCTTGGAAAATTTATTGACCAGTCTATTATCCTTTTGATGGTAGGGTCAATCATACTTATGTGGATTTGTATGGATTGCACTTATATATTTGAAGTATTGGGTTATATACTTATTCATTCTCTTATCAATGGTCTTATAATTATATGAGGTATATGAAGATGATATAAAGTTAGGTGATTGGATTGAATCTTGCTCAGAAAAAGGATAGTTAGAAGAAATTTATACATATGGTTGATTAGAAGCTTGTAAGGATGGTTGACTAGATACTTCACTGATGGAAACATTTTAAATTGAAATAGAAGTGGTTGGTGTGTTAATCCACCCACAAAGAGGAAGTTTTTTAAATAAATTTTATAGATGGACATAGTTTTCAAGCAAAGTATAATCCTCAATGGGAGTAAATTTTTCCCTAATAACTGGTAAATAATTGGGTTTTTGGTATTTACCTTCCAATAGCTTGTAATATTATAAGGGTTGAGGATCTACTTGAATAGTGACTTCCAAAACTTCAGATTAAAATTTCAAACATTGTGTTAGGGTGGATTATATCACATTAATGATATGTATCTATGGATGTCCAAAGAGTATTTTATATGGTAGATCAAAGTTAAGTACATGAATGAGAGCTTATTTAATAACAAACCCAATCATCAAATGAAAATAGATTGATGTTAATCATTTTTTATATTAATAATATTTGTTTCTAATTTTTGTATTGGATATTATAAATATTTTATAGTTTTTAATGTACATAGACTTAATATTGATCCATTATCTATAAACACCCTCTTCACCTTTTGCCTAGAGATGATAACCTCTATGTACAATGGAAGATTGTGATCTGACCTTAAAGGAGAGACATAAAAATGATCAAATGGTAATTTATTATTAGTTGAAAACATGATTATTAATTGTTTGAATATTGTAGGATTCATGTCTTATGGGATACTTGACTCTTAGAGGAATTTGTACAAGATATCTTTATATACAGGAGACTTCTTGAGAAGGTCTAATAAATAAATATTTGCTTATGTCTTCTCAAGATGGTTGATAAGGTTGTACTTACATTAAACACTAGAAGATGATTCCCTTGGAATAGTAAGCCTTTTATGCATTGTATTAATGATTCACTCTTATAATGGTAAAGTAATGACACTGAAGTGGTTGTTCATAAAATAAACACTATTGACTATGGAATTAAAAGGATGACATGGTTGATTGACATTATTAACTTTTGGTTGTTCTTATTTTTTATTTATTTTTCCTTACTCATGATTAGGGAATGGATATTGATTTATCCCCAATTACTGGTTCTTAGATGTTTTGGATGTTTAATTTTCAATTTTTATGTCTCCTCTATCAATGAGGTCTTAAACATAGTATTTGAGGTGCATACACCTATTATTATAATGTTCTTTTATCCTATGGTATTGACATTATTCAATCCTCTTTGTACATGTCATATTTAGGAACATTCTCATCAAAAGGTTTGATGTTAGGCCAAGTGATCGTGTTAGCATGAGCTAACTTTCAAAAAATATTTTCATAAGTGTCACCTAGTTGAATGAATTTATGCTTAGTTCTTCCTTGTCTAGGTTGTCCACTAGGAATAATTATGTTATTAATACGTTGGTTGTAGGTTTATGTTTGATTTGGAGGTTGTTAAATTTATTTGACATCAGTCACAACATCTCCAACAAGGTTCTTGTTCTTTGAAAAGAATCTTAGTTTTTGTGTTGGTTTAGAGGAATTATTATCTGGATTAAATGTTTTGATCACACCTCTATTAATTATTTTTATCTCTACTTAAAATCCCTTTTCAATGATTTCATGAAAATATCTTGGGAAAAGGTCTAAAAAATGATGCCCAATGTTTGAATTTAAATTGTTCATGAATATGTCCACAAGTTTGGTTTCTGGAAATGACCATGTAAAATGACTTGACATTACTTACGATTTTTATAGAAATGAATCAAAGGTTTCCACATTGTGTTTTTTTGTATTATGTAAATATAAAGTGGTAAAATATTTTTTGATTTCATAGGAAAAGTGGTGAAATTTTTTCTTTGATAAGTAATCAAAGGTAACTATAGATCCTTTTGGAATTAGTGAAAACTATTCAATGGATTGACCCCCAAGACTTCATGGAATTAATCGCAACATGTACTCATTTCTAAAATTTAATATCCACACATGGATGATAGAAGATTAAGTGTTCCTTAGGATCCCCTTTACATTTTTACATTTCAAATTTTGGGATTCAAAGTATTTTGAAAATGGTGTGGTCATTGTACTCAAATCGTAAAAATATAAACAAATTTACTTGAATTTAAACTAGTTTTGCCTAGATTAAGATCCATATTGAAATACTTGAACCCTATCTTTTATGTTTTGGAACTCTTGAATAAGATATGGAGATAATTGGGTCATTTGACTTATTATACTATAGAAGTTAGAAGGTTGACCAATAAATTCGGTTGTGTTAGTTTATTTTTGTGGAAATTGATTAGGTGGTTAGTTGAAATTATTTGGAGGTTAGATGATAATGTTAAAGTTTTGTACATTCAAAAAAAGATTGAAATTAGTGTTATAACCAAGGTTTTTTGTATTTAGATTAGCACTAAAACAAAGGTTGGTTGGATTTAGATTAGCATTAGAACAAAATTATGTTTTATTTAGATTAGGGTTGAAGCCAAGGTTTGAATTATTTATAAATCTTATGTTTGGATTTGGTTGACTTGGGTTTGCATTAAAGTTTGAGTTTGTTGTAAAGACTTATTATTTAAGTTCATGGGATTTGGGTTAGTATTGTAACCAAAGTTATATTGTCTAAATAAGTTAAGATTGAATTTTTTTAGATTCATGTTATAATTTAATTGGGATGGGTTAAATCCTAGGTTTACATTAGAATTAACCTAGTTTGGTTAAAGTAGCCTTTGGTTTGGGTTGTATTGATTTTGGTTAAGGCTATAGTTAGGATTTATGTTTTGATTATTTACATTTAAATTCTCATTATACTTGGGATTTATTTAGTTAGTTGGGTTTTTGTTTTTGTTTTAATATGAGCCAGGATTCAAGTTAGAGTTAAACAAAGCGTTTGGATTGGAGTTAACATGAGTTTGAATTGGATTTGGATTAGGTTGTACTGATCTAAGAGTATTGGGATGAGAAATTTAATTTGTTAAACCACTATTTAAATTATAATTGTTGAGATTACATGAAGTAATTCTCAAATTAGGATTAGATTATTGGACTGATGAGATAGAATGAGGTTTCAAGCTCTAATTTTTGTTTTGATTAGTAATGATGTGTGGGACTTATAGACTCTAATTGGGGTTGATTGATTTTACCATGAAATTAAAAAAGTTACATGTACATTCAAATTCTATGTAGTTATATTTAGATTGGTTGAAATTGAATGGATATTTATGTTTGAATTGACTAGTTGTATGATTGGTAAAATTGAATGAAGATTCAAGATTGGTTGATTAGTTTGATGATTGGTGAACTTAAATACATTATCAAACTTAGATTGGTTGGATAAATATGTGAAGATAAATTATGATTCAAATTCATATTGAGATTACCAAAAGGATTGGTTGGTTGATGAGATTAAAAATGTATAATCTCTTGTTTACCATGGGTTGCATGGATTTTCATAGAAAATACATAACTTGTTTGGGATGATTATTCAAATAGGATAACTTTCCCTTTACCTTTATAGACTTGGTGATTAGGTTTTGAAGATGTTATAGGGGAAATGATACACTCTAAATAACCTTGAGAGGTAGATTTATCATGAGTTTAAGGTGAAGGCTCTTTACTCACAATTAAGTATTTAAAGTTTTGCACATCAAAGTTATGAGATAATTTTGTTTCAAAGCCTAAGGATTGATGTAAGACTTAGTTCTTAACTAATAAGATATATAGATGAAAGGAGGGTGAATATTTGATACATTTCAGGATACCCTCATCTTGGTAAGCCCCTCCTTATTCTTATTGTTTGGTGATTTCATGTATTTTGACATGATTCTCTTGCCCAGTGAATTGAAAAGGGTCACTGTTTTATGGTGTAGCATCTAAATTTGGGTTACCAAGCATGAACAATTGATTAGCTTTAGGTGACATGACTAGAGATAAATAAAATGGGTCAAATAAGATGGAAATTTTAAATTAAAACTATTAGTAACTAAATTGACTCAAAAAATTTGATTTTTAATTAATTACTTTGAGGTTTTTTTTAGAAAAAGTTAGATTTTAGAATGTTTTAAAATATTTAAAACTAATAATATTTAAAAAAAAGGATATTATAACACATGGAAAATACAAGGAAATAAAAAATAATGTCCTATTTTAAAAAATCAAGTAATTGTACAAAAAGGTGAAAATTTAAGATAACAGTTGTGAAACAAATTTGGGCCTTATGATGTCATTGAATCATCCATGCTCTTTACAAAGGCCTAGTATTTAAAGGCACTATCCATAGAGGATCCTAGTATTTCCATGTCCCACTGAGTCTAACTTTGATGGTGTGTGGAAGGTAACTTCTTGAAGCTAACCGCTAACCAATGCACTGAAGTAAATTGGTAAATAAGCTATCTTAGGCTTAAGGTTTGAATAAGATTATTGAAGGGATTCCTCTAATATAAATTTTGATATATTGAGTTCTAATTCCATGGAAGAAATAAATATAGTAGACAGACCATTAGGTCTTGTCCAAAAGTAATCAACAATAGCATATTTTAAGGAAAATGTTGAAGCTTTGGGTATTGGAACATGAGATCCACTTAAATCACATTGTTTTTAAAAAACACAAATACTTAGGAAATTAAATTAGTTCAATCTTGATTTATATATCCTAATGGTATATGAGGTTTAGCCTATTATGTGGTGGTGAAATATATATTCAATAGAGCCCCTAAAATAAAATAAAAGTTAGTGCTTGTTTCTGTTTTTCAAATATCACTACCAATGTGATGCCAAGGTAAGATCATACACAAACACAACTTGGGTAACACAAAAGTTATGAAATTATTTTTAATTCTTGAGTATCATCACAAACATGATGCCAAGGGAAGAAGATATATAATTTCATAACACAAACATAATGTTGAAAGAAAATAATTAACTACAATAAATAAAGTATGAAAAAATTAATATTAACTAAAAATGAAATTTAAAATGAAACATTGGTAGAAAAAATAATAATAATTTGGCTTTTTTTTTACCCTTTTTACAAAATATGTTTAAGAAGCATCCTAAAAATAAATTTTTACTATTTCTTTTGCCTTAGAGTAAAAGAAACCTAAAACAAAATAAGAAAAACCACAAAATCAATAAAAAAAACTAGCCTCTTTTATAAATTTGCAGATACACAATAAAGTAGAAAAGTGAAATTATCACTAGTTAGACATAGAAAATAAATAGAACACATAAAATAAACGAAAATAAATTAACAATTTTTAAATAATTTCGCAATTAAACTTATCATGTTCGTAAATATAGTTACCTCTTTCAAAACTTAAAATGATGATTTTGCATATGATAACAATGATTTTATAGTAGATGATGATGATTTCACAGTTTATAATGACAATTTCATAGTTTAAGTTTGATTTCACAATTGACACGCACAAATCTTAAACCAAAAATACATAAAAATATAGAAAACAAAGGGGATGATTTCATAGTTTTTAGATGATTTTACATTTAATGTTAATGATTTTATAGTTGATTTCAATGATTTCATAGTTAAGAATTGTAATTTGATTGAGAAATTCAAGGAATTCATAGTTTACTTTATATTAAGGGTTACTAAAAACCAAAACATAGACAAAAGTAGAAAGAAAGAAATAAGATACTAGAAGGAATAAAATTTGGAAAAATTTGTAAAATATGGGTAAATTATGATTTCATAGTTTTTGGTTACAAGTTCATAATTAACATCTTCAAATTTATAGTTAAATATTAGCCATGCACATGTGAATGCAAAATGCCAAAATAATATCCTGTAACTTCAAACAACACTGCCAAGGTAGATGTACAAAGTTGGGGGAGAAAGAACATGACAATGAAAAATATAATCCATTTTTTTTAAAGGGCATACACCCTTTATAAAAAAAACCAATGTAAAATTAGCAAAGGGTTGGTCCCAAACCTAAAGTAAATACATGCTCTATAGTCTAAATGGTGTATATCTTTTTCATAGGGCATATGCCCTTTTAAAAGACGTTTTTTTTTTGCAACTAGAGGTATCTTATTTTCAAGACATGTTTTTTTTTTTTTTTTTTTTCAAGTAGAGGTATTTTTTTTGTAAGCATATATCTATTTAAATAAATTTTAACTATAAGTTTACATTTAATTTTATATTTTACTAAAAAAAGGAAATTAGGGCCACTCATTATCTTTTGAAATTGAATATAGAGATGTAAGAGTTACCATTTAGAAGTTAGTTTTTAAAATTTTATTGTAGTCAATACTTAGTTTTCAAAATTTTAGGATCAAAAGATACATTGAGAAATGACGTTAAAAATCATATTACATATGTAATGGATTTATACCATTGAGGATTACATGTATGTTTTATCTACTTAAATATTATCTATCTACTTTATCTACTTGAGTATGTGCTACCTAATTAAATAACTGATCTAAGGCTTGATCTCAAGGATTATGCCCTAACTAAATTCACAAGCCATATTTTGATATTTACTATTCCATAATGGTGATAAATTAGCTGCTCCATTTACTTAACCTAGTCTACTTGAAGGACCTCTAGAAACTTGCTTATAATTAGGTCTCTTCCTAACCATAAATTATCTCTTGGTCTATCACAAAAGGTCTTCTGAGTATTGGTATTAAAAGACTAATGACATTATTCTTTATTATTATATATTGACTTCTTAACCTCTATATTTAGATAAAAATACACTTTCAATGACTTAAAATATGGAACTTAGTCAAAATATAGTATTCTACCTTCAATCAAAACCCTTATTTGACTCTTAAATCACTCAATTATACATCCTCACTTCTTTGAACAATACTATGAGGATTTCACCAATTATTTGACTCAAGCTTCTTAGTGCATGAATAACTTTAACTCAAAAATCATATGGCACAACTCTACCATTTATACTCTTATTAAGACAAATTCTACCTCTTAAGGACTTGATATAAAGAGTTATATGACATACATGATTTTTGGATTTAATTCAAAACCTCAATGAAAATATAAAGAAAATGATACAAGACTCATGTGTCTGTACATAATCTCTAGATACCAATTATATCACCAAAGTACCCAAAAAGTTGACTAAGTCTTAATCATTGATACAATATTGGTTATAAGCATGTTTGGTCTTGAAAAGCTAATATTAATCTAAGCTCATAAAAAAATATATATAAATCTTTATTAAAATGTTTAGAGACTATCTTTGAGAATAAGAAACCAAATTTATTTATTACTTTCTTAAGAATTAGAATTCAATGGAAACTCTATCCTTCAGGTCTAGATGACCTGATCTACTTAGTTGGAAGGATATTGACCTTGATTAAATAAAAAATTATTTGAATCAATTTACTTGTATGTATTATATAGTGTTTAAATAATAACATTCAACCTTCATATGATGTTTGTACTCAATCAACAAAATTGGAGATGTACAATACTTGGATTTTGCTATCTTTGCCTTAGAATCTTTTTAATAACCTTATTCTCATAATAGAAAATGAACTTTAATTAATGTGTCTATCACTATAGTTAAATTAATGTCTTTAAGCATGCAACCTATAACATATATATAATAATGATATAGTTATACTCGCATTGCATCTACCACATATATGGTATTACATGTAGGTATTCGATCACTCATACATGAAATCTTCATGTGGTCATGATATGGTCACTCATATTGAACATGAATGTAGATAATAACCTTAGTTTACTCCATTTCCACATAAACTAATAACCCCAAGCCCCTAAACCTAAACACTAAATGTTAAACCCTAAATATTGAAACCTAAACCTTGAAGCCTAAATCGTAAGCCATAAACAATGAATATGAAATAATATACCTAAACCCTAGACCCTAAACCCTAAACATTAAACCCTTAACCCTAATATATTATCTCTAAACCAAAAACAATAATCCATATACCCTAAGCTATAGACCCTAAACATAAAGGCTTAAAACATTAAAATTTATACTTTTTACCCTATACCCTAAACCCTATAACAAAAATATAAGCCCTTAACCATGAACCCCAAACTATAAACCTAAAATATTAAATCCTATATTTTAATCCCTAAAACTTAAATTTAAGCCCTTAACCCTAAACCCCAACCCTAAAACCATGAACCATAAGTCATAAACCTGAAAAATTAAATCCTAAACCAGAAAATCAAAACCTAAATAAAAAACTTAAAACCCAAAAATTTCAAAACTAAACTGAAATCCCTAAACCCTTAACCCTAAACATTAAACATAAAACCCCAACTCCAAACAATAAACTCTAAATGATAAAAACTAAAACCTAAACACTAATCCATAAATACTAAATCCCAAATCCTAAATACTAGACACTAAGTTCCAAACCCCAAACCCTAAACCAAACTCCTAAGACCAAATTCATAAACCTTACACCCTAAACCATATACCCAAAAACCTAACCCCAAATACCAAAAATAAACCCTAAAATCTAAAATCTTGGTACATTGATCCATAAACCATAAATAACAAAACTTTAAGAATAAAATATAAATTATAAGCTCTAAACCCTAATCCCTAAGCCATAACACTAAAACTTGAACCCTAAACACTAATCCCTATACACTAAAACCTAAAGTGTGAATCTTGAACCATTAACCGTAAACCTTAAACCCTATATTTATAAATTCTAAATATCTATCAATAAACCATATCCTTGAGTTATCACCTATATAGATAAAAGAGAGGTGGTATTGTCTAATCCAAATATTCTAAGGATAATGGTCATTCTAACCTATATAGATAAAGGAGTGATAAGGGGCATTCATGTAAAAGGATTGAAGGTAGATTCAAGATGAATTCCTAATAATTTATGGGTTTTTAATCAATGGGTCGATTAATATGCATAAATGGCTAACTTGTAACATTCAACCTATAACATACATATGATAATGATATAATTATTTAAACATTACATCTACCCCATACCTAGTACTATATGTATGCATGTTGTCACTCATACATGACATATTCTTATATTCATGATATAGTCACTCATAGTAGACACAAATGTAGATAATCATTGTATTACACTCCATTTAAAACTAAACCATTAATCCTAAACCCAAACCCCAAACCATAAACACTGTAAACCATGAATTTCAAAACCTTAACCTAAACCCTAAACACCATGAACCTTGAACACTTAACCCTAAACCATTATCCCTAAACCCAAAATAATAATACCTAAACCCCAAAACCTAGATGTTAAACATATAAACTTAAAATGTTAAACCTTACACTTTATAACTTAAACCCTAAAACCTAAAATTTAAGACCTCAACACTAAATCCCAAACCATAAACCTAAAAACCTAAATCCTAAACACTAACGATAAAACCTTAACCCTATATTGTTAGAGGGCACCAAGAACAACAAACATGCATTGATGCCCAACTGTTATGATCTTTCTCTTCACAAATAAGAGCACAATATGATTACCTAGTATTCGCAACTAAACATGGAATTATACTAGAATGAACAAGTAACTAGAATTCACACATAGCACAGAATATGAGACACAATACACTATCTTGTATTAATACTCGTACAGAAAAGAATACAATAAAGAGCTGCCACACTCTTCCACCTTATAGAGGCTTCCCACACCTCAAGTGTACAGTAATTATTCTTCAAAAACACTCTCCTACTGAAAATGGTCCCAACACACAACTCACGCATAGAATTGGTGTTCACCTCTCCAACCAGTCAGTAATAACCCTGCCAGTACACCAAGCACTCTAAATTACTTCAATTAGATCTCCCATGAACCTGCAACCTACAATTCAAAAGACCATACTTATACATGTAAATCTCCTATGAGCTTGCGACAACCTGCAACTCAATGATCTTACAATGGAAGGATCTTCCTTGCCTTCCTTTCTAGCTCATTTTTACAATACATGCCAATGCGTCTATAAATAGATACCAGACTTAAACAATAACTCAGACTCTTAATTTGGAATAATTATCCACGCAGCTCAAGACTCGAAATAGCCTTTACATGCAAATACTCAGTTCAACTAACTAACTATTCATGCAACGAACAGTTTTGGAACACACAAGCGATCGACATCGGTCCCTATCTAACTGGTGTTGACCAACGTTGGCCAACTCCCTGCCGATGTCGATTACTTTTTGCATTCATCATGACTGATGTCGGTCATACTATCGATGCCAGTACTTCTAGAACTTCAACAACCTTCCCTTCTTTGTCTGCATAGTTGAAGCTTTTAGCTCCACAACCTAACAATCTCCCACTTAGAGATAAATAGTTATAACTGTACCTATACCTGTACATCATCTAGTTTGTTCCCTTGGCTTTGTATCCCTCTTCAAGATTAGTCTTGAAGACTAACCACCACAAATCCTATGGTGCAACACCTGTCATCCAAATTACCTGGCACATCCACATCTACAACCATGTAGAAAATAACTTGACCCTGGATAGCATGTGAACCTGATGCTGGTCCCACTGAACTGCCCTCCAGTATTTCTTTCTCAAATTGACCCCAAACTTTCTGACAACTCCCACTACTTGGGAAAACTCAGGTTTAGTACACATGTACTCAACCTCATTATGTGAATCAAGATACTACTATCCAACCATCGACGTGTTAACCAGTCTCACACAATCATCCTAAAACAAAGTCAACCTATGACCTTCCATGTCCCTGGAACACACTCATGACAAAGAATCTTGTTGTTCCCAGATTCCTCATGACATACTTCTGAACCAGCTTTACCTTTAGTTCAGTAACTCCCTACATATGCACCTCTGCAACAAGCACACAATACAGTAATAGGATAATGTAGCTAATATTATCCAATCTAGTAAAGAGAAACACAATGGTCAAACCTCCATTATCTTACAGCTTACACAAGAGCGTATACCTTGGCCTTCTGTCTCACATGTCCATTTCTGCTCTTCTTCATCTTGAACATCCATTTGTCTCTCAGTGCTTTCTTCCAGCTGGCAACTCTACCCAAAACACCTGTTTGGTTCTCCTCCAAGGAATCACATCCTTCATCCATGCCAAGCTCCCACTATTTCCTAGATCTACATATTCTGCTTCTTTAACAACTTCCTAGTTCTTTACCATAAGTGAGCAACAAGTAGTGTAAAGAAGGGAAATGACAAATTTGAGGCTTACATACCCTTTAAGTCTTCCATATGGGCACTTGAAACTCCTTGACAGCTTGTTGTCCACCCAAAATTCATCTCAGTGACCGATGCCAGTCACATCTCAGCCTGCATCCGACTGATGTCAGTTCCCTGTGACTACCTAATCACCAACGTCAGTTCCCCCCTTATCGACGTTGGTGTTTATGGTCCCTGAGTCACCTATGTCGGTCTGCACATAGCTGACGTCGGTCCTTGTCTGGACGTCGATGTCAGTTTTCTTGCCGATGTCGATCTATATGTTTTTCTTGTGAGAACTGATCTTTTCCCATGAGTTCCTTTTGGATCAAACCCTTGTCCAAATCACCCTTGATCTGCTCAAAATTCTTCTACCTCTTGTGCTGAACTCTATCCATCACCTTCTCCTTGAAAACCAAGGCTTTCTTGTTCTTGTCACTAACATCAGATTCCTCAAGAAACGTCACCTTTTTCTTCTGCATACAAAAATCTTGATTCATGATCTTCAAATCTAAAAGCATACCATTTGACTCAAGAACATGCATCTCCTTCTTATTCATGTGACCAAGCCTATTAGGCCACATCTTCAAATCTACAGCTAAAGTAGATAACCCAGAAAGAGAATCAGTAATACAAGTAGATAGATAAAGCGTACCTACTTTCTTACCTCTTGCTATACCAAGTGCACCCTTGGAAACCTTCCAAGAGTCCACTGTGAGAGTTACTGTGCAACCCTCATCACCCAAACTTCTTACAAAAATCAAATTTTGCTCCAAAACTGGGACATGCATGACCTCCTTTAACACCCATGTGGTACTTGTCTACGATTTCAGCTTCACTTTCCCTTTGCCAACCATCTGACAAGGCTTACCATCCCCTAAAAAAATTTCTCCAATGTCACACTAGACATACTCAAGAAAAAATTCCCTATTTGGGGATGCATGAAAAGAGGCACCAGTATCTAAAACCCAAGATTCTAATTTATCTAAGGAACATACCAGTGCATCTTGTGCAACATAAGCTATAACATCTAGTTCTTCATGTCCTTCATACTGATCTTCATTCACCCAACAATCTCTCTTTATGTAGACTCAGTATTGACACAAGATTAAGAGAGCCTTAATTTTATCATCAAAATCAATATTGACTGAACTTAACTGGTTTGCCAAACCATGGAAATCACTAAGATGACTATGTACAGATCCACTATCCAACATTTGCAAATTAAATAATTGCTTCATAAGAAATACCTTATTCGAAGCTGAGGGTTTTTCATATAAATTTGCCAAAGATTCCATCAAATCTACCATTGTCTTGGCCTATGATAAGTTATAAATCAAAGACAATGCAAGGTTCAACCTTATAGATCCCAGAGCCTTCTGATCAAGAACCTCCCATTCTTCATCCTTCATATCTGTGGGCTTGCATGCAACTCCACCTAACGATAAGTACAAATCTTTCTGATACATATAATCTTCTATCTGCATCCTCCACAATTGGTAGTTCTTTCCATTAAACTTCTCCATTCATAGCTTACTTTCATCTGCCATTGCTATACTCCAACTCTAATAGAAACCCCTTTGAGCAACCTGTAATCAACACACACTAACCAAATGTAATCCAATCTATTAGTATACCAACCAAAATCTCTGATACCAATTTGTTAGGTGGAACCAAGAACAATAAACATGCACTGATGCCCAACTGTTAGGATCTTGCTCTTCACAAATAAGAGCACAATATGATTACCTTGTATTAGCAACTAAACACAGAATTATACCAGAATGAACAAGTAACTAGAATTGACACATAGCACAAAATATGAGAGACAATACACTATCTTGTATTAATACTCATATAGAAAAGAATACAATAAAGAGCCACCACACTCTTCCACCTTACAGAGGCTTTCCACACCTCAAGTGTATTGTAATTATTCTTCAAAAACACTCTCCTAATAAAAATGGTCCCAACACACAACTCACACACAAATTGGTGTTCACCTCTCCAACAAGTCAGTAATAACCCTGCCAGTACACCAAGTACTTTAAAGTACTTCAAGTAGATCTCCCATAAACTTGCAACCTGCAATTCAACAGACCATACTTATACATGTAGATCTCCTATGAGCTTGCAACAACCTGCAACTCAATGATCTTACAATGGAAGGATCTTCCTTGCCTTCCTTTCTAGTTCATTTTTACAATACATGCCAATGGGTCTATATATAAATCCCAGACTTAAACAATAACTTAGAATCTTAATTCAAAATAATTATCCACGCAGCTCAAGACTCGAAATAGCTTTTACATGAAAATACTGAGTTCAACTAACTAACTGTTCATGCAATGAACAGTTTTGGAACACATAGGTGACCGACGTCGGTCCCTATCTAACTAGTGCTGACCGACGTCGGCTAACTCCCTGTAGACTCCAATTGCCCTCTGCATTCATCATGACCAACTTTGGTCATACTGCCGATGCCGGTACTTTTGGAACTTTAGCAAACTTCTCTTCTTCGTCTACATAGTAGAAGCTTTTAGCTCCACAACCTAACAATCTCCCACTTGGAGATAAATAGCTGCAACTTTACCTATACGTATACATCATCTAGTTTGTTCCCTTGGCTTTGTATCCCTCTTTAAGATTACTCTTGAAGACCAACCATCACAAGTCCTATGGTGCAACACCTGTAATCCAAATTACCTGCCACATCTGCATCTACAACCATGTAGAAAAGAACTTGACCCTGCATAGCATGTGCACTTGCTACTAGTCCCATTGAACTGCCCTCCAATATTTCTTTCTTGGATTGACCCCAAACTTTTTGACAACTCCCACTACTTGGGAAAACTCAGGTTTAGTACACATGTACTCAACCTCATTATGTGAATCAAGATACTACTATCCAACCATCAACGTGCTAACCGGTCTCACACAATCATCTTGAATCAAAGTCAACCTGTGACCTTCGATGTCCCTGGAACACACTCATGCCAAAGAATCTTACTACTCTGAGATTCCTCATGACATACTTCTGAACTAGCTTTACCTTTAGTTCAGTAACTCCTGGCATATGCAACTCTGCAACAAGCACATAATATAGTAATAGGATAATGTAGCTAATATTATCCAATCTGGTAAAGAGAAACACAATGGTCAAACCCCCATTGTCTTGCAGCTTACACAAGACCATATACCTTAGCCTTCTATCTCACATGTCCATTTCTGCTCTTCTTCATCCTGAACATCCATTCATCCATACATCTCAGTCTACATCCGACTGATGTCGGTTCCTTGCGACTACCTAATCACTGACGTCGGTTCCCCCCTGAATGACGTCAGTGTTTATGGTCCTTGAGTCACTAACCTCGGTCTGCACATAGCTAACATTGGTCCCTGTTTGGATGCTGACGTCAATTTTCTTGCCGACATTAGTCTCTGTGTTTTTTATGAGACCTGACCTTTTCCCGTGAACTCCTTTTGGATCAAACCCTTGTCCAAATCACCCTTGCTCTACTCAGAATTCTTCTACCCCTTGTGCTGAACTTTGTCTGTCACCTTTTCCTTGAAAACCAAGGCTTTCTTGTTCTTGTCACTAACATCAGATTCCTCAAGAAACGTCACCTTCTTCTTCTGCATACAAAAATCTCGATTCATGCTCTTCAAATCTGAAAGCATACCCTTAGACTCAAGAAAATGCATCTCCTTCTTATTCATGTGACCAAGCCTATTAGGCCACATCTTCGAATCTACAGTTGAAGTAGATAACCCAGAAAGAGAATCAGTAATACAAGTAGATAGATAAAGCGTACCTACTTTATTACCTCTTGCTACAATAAGTGCACCCTTGGTAACCTTCCAAGAGTCCGCTGTGAGAGTTACTGTGCAACCCTCATCACCCAAACTTCTTACAAAAATCAAATTTCACTCCAGAACTGGGACATGCATGACCTCCTTTAACACCCATGTGTTACTTGTCTGCAATTTTAGCTTCATTTTCCCTTTGCCAACCATCTGACAAGGCTTACCATCCCCTAAAAAAATTTCTCCAAAGTCACCCTGGACATACTCATGAAAAAACTCCCTATTTGGAGATGCATGAAAAGAGGCACCAGAATCTAAAACCCAAGATTCTACTTTATCTAAAGAACATACCAGTCCATCCTGTGCAACGTAATCTGCAACATCTAGTTCTTCATGTCCTTCATGTTGATCTTCATTCACCCAACAATCTCTCTTTATGTGCCCTTGCTTTCCACACTTCTAGCAGGTTATTCTGCCATACCTAGACTTAGATCTCCTACCTATCTTGGACCTTGATCTCCCATGCTCCATCTTCTCTATTTGCCTTTCTTTGCCTTCAACACTCAAAGCATTCCCTGATGATTCAGCTGTGCTTTTCCTGCATATCTCTTCATTCAAGATCACATTCACAACATCATCCACTTTTAAGATTTTAGAAGTAGACACAGTATTACTAACTGCCATTACCAAACTCTCCCAGCTTTCAGTTAATGAGCACAAGATTAAGAGAGCTTTAATTTCATCATCAAAATCAATATTGACTGAACTTAACTAGTTTACCAAACCATGGAAATCACTAAGATGACTATGTACAGATCCACTATCCAACATTTGCAAATTAAATATTCACTTCATAAGAAATACCTTATTCGAAGCTGAGGGTTTTTCATATAAATTTGCCAAAGATTCCATCAACTCTATCGTTGTCTTGGCCTGTGATATGTTAGAAATCATAGATGATGTAAGGCTCAACCTTATAGATCCCAGAGCCTTCTGATCAAGAACCTCCCATTCTTCATCCTTCATATCTGTGGGCTTGCATGCAACCCCACCCAACGATAAGTAATAATCTTTTTGATACAGATAATCTTCTATCTGCATCCTCCATCATTGGTAGTTCTTGCCATTAAACTTCTCCATTCGTAGCTTACTTTCATCTGCCATTGCTATACTCCCAATCCAATAGAAACCCTTGCGAGTAACCTGTAATCAACACACACTAACTAGATGTAATCCAATTTGTTAGTATCCCAACCAAAAGCTCTGATACCAATCTGTTAGGTGGCACCAAGAACAACAAACATGCACTGATGCCCAACTGTTAAGATCTTGCTCTTCACAAATAAGAGCACAATATGATTACCTTGTATTAGCAACTAAACATGGAATTATACCAGAATAAACAAGTAACTAGAATTCACACATAGCACAGAATATGAGAGACTATACACTATCTTGTATTAATACTTGTACAGAAAAGAATACAATAAAGAGCCACCACACTCTTCCACCTTATAGAGCCTTCCCACACCTCAAGTGTACAATAATTCTTCTTCAAAAACACTCTCCTACCAGAAACGGTCGCAACACACAACTCACACATGGAATTGGTGTTCACCTCTCCAACCAGTCAGTAATAACCCTGCCAGTACACCAAGCACTCTAAATTACTTGAAGTAGATCTCCCATGAACCTACAACCTACAATTCAACAGACCATACTTATACATGTAGATCTCCTATGAGCTTGCAACAACCTGCAACTCAATGATCTTAAAAATGGAAGAATCTTCTTTGCCTTCCTTTCTAGCTCATTTTTACAATACATGCCAATGGGTCTATAAATAGATCCCAGACATAAACAATAACTTAGACTCTTAATTCAGAATAATTATCCATGTAAATCAAGACTCGAAATAGCCTTTACATGCAAATACTCAGTTCAACTAACTAACTGTTCATGAAATGAACAGTTCTAGAACATAGAGGTGATCGATGTCGATCCCTGTCTAAATGGTGCTGACTGACATTGGCTGACTCCTTGCCGACCCCGATTTCCTTCTGCATTCATCATGACCGACGTCAGTCATACTACCGATGCTGGTACTTCTGGAACTTCAGCAACCTTCTCTTCTTCATCTGCATAGTTGAAGCTTTTAGCTCCACAACCTAACAACACTTAATATTAAACACTAAACCTTAAAAATAAAATTTAATGTCATGAACTTTAAACTTTAACACTGAAGCCCAAATCCTAAACCCAAAACCCCAAAACCTTAAACCCTAAACTCTTAACACTAAACCCTAATCTTTAAACCCTAAGCATTAAACCCTAAAGTTTGATATTTGCACCCTAACCTAAAAACCCAAAACCATATAAACTTAAACCCAAAACCATAAACCCAAAATCCTAATACTGGATAAACCCTAAACCTAAAAATCTAAATGCTAAAATGCAAATAATTAACTCTGAACATTGAACTATAAACTTTGAAAACTAAACCCTTAACCCTAAACCCTAAAAATGAAATGTAAATGATAAATACGAAACATACATTATGGAGATCGAACTATCAGGGAATGATGCAAACATTGGTTGTTTAACTCAACCCCTCTCCACTTTCATATCATAATTCCTACATAAGAAAAAAGATTTCAATGTAAGGAGAAAACAATCCTTAAAAAAAGTTGGTGGAATAAATGATAATAATTTATTCTCATGACCCACATCACTCTTTATGAATAACTCACAAACATAAAAAGATCCAAAATGTTCTGACCCTTTTGCTCAGTGATTTGGAAATTGTTGTGCTTAGAAGGATTTCCCCTGATACAAAGCAAGTGTAAAGAGAAAATTTTTGATCTGTCATCATTTTTCATCATCCCTCATCTATCAAAATGAATTATTTCATGAAAGTGAAAACATGATATTCTCTTATTTCTACCATGTAAATCATTTAATAATCTCATTGGAGTAATCCATCATGACCCTATCTAATATACTAGACATGAATGAGAATCATCACCCTAGTACAGTCTAATTAGAATATAATGAATTGAAACACTATTCAACATTCATATAAAAAAGACATTATTTATTCTGAAACAAATTTATACAAAATACTATAGTAGAACACACTCTACTAGATGAGGGAGTGACTAGGGATGATATTTTGAGTGATTAGCTATGATGAGGGGTACTGAGGGAATGGTTAGGGAAAATTAGGGATGAGGATATATGAGGGGGTGATTAGTGATGAATAAGGATGATGAGGGTTGATGATGGAATCATTTGGGATGATGAGGGATCCCATGAAATATGATGAAGGATTGACTAGGGAGGATAAAAAATGTTCATGGTTAATGAGGGAGTTCTTAGGGATGATAAGAGTGTGATTGGGGATGATGCTTTGGATTATGAGATAGTGATTAGGTATGATTATGGTTGATTATGTTTGATGAAGGAGTGTTTATGGATGATCAATGGAAATTAGGGATGATGAGGGATGATGGGGTAGTGAAAAGGGATGATGAGGGTTGATGAGGGAATGATTATAAACAATGAAGGATGAAGATAACCAAATGAGGGAGTGATTAAGGATAATGAGGGATAATGAGAACTAGTGAGGGAATGAATAAGGATGATAAGTGAATACAAGGGTTAATGAGGGTCAATAAGGGAGTGTCCTATGTGAATTTGGAGTGTTAGAATATGATTTTATTTTATGTGATGTTGGAATAATCCATGAGATTGGAATTGAAGAATGCATGGATTTACCATCTATGTAACATTTGTTTTAGCATGAATGGTATCATTGTAGAAGTAATTTTAAATGTGTTTTTATTTATTATATTTCAAATGGAGCATATTAGGGTGATTAATTACCTTCATGTCTAGTATAAGTTATCTAACATGATTACAAGTACATGTCATGTATGAGTGTATTCATACATATATGTAATAGGTATGTGATATATGTCATGTATGAGTGACTGTATCACGACTATAGTTATATTACAATTTACATGGTACATGGTATTCATTTATACATATTGATAGACCCATTGATTGAAAAACACACAAATTATTTAAGAATCCACCTGCAAGCTTGTGTATTCAATTGGGTAGGGCATACTCAAGTAGGTAAAGTAGGTAGGCCATACTCAATTATGTAAAATATGGGGAATGATCAATGGTATGGATATATTACATACGTAACATGAATTTTAACCTTATTTCTCATTCTATCTTCTGATCGTAAAATTTTGAAAACTAAGTATTGACTAGAATGGAATTTAAAAAACTAACTTCTAAATGGTAACTCCTACATAGCTATAATTAATTTTAGAAGTTGTTGAGCAGCCATAATTTCTTATATTTAGTAAAATAAATTTTAAATTATAAGCTTACATTTAATTTTTATATTTATAACAATTAAATGTAAACTTATACTTAACATTTGTTTTGCTAAATATATGCTTGCAAAAAAAATACCTTTAATTGCAAACAACAAAAAAAATTACATGTCTTAGAAAAAAATATCTATAGTTGAAAACAAACAAAAAATGTCATTCAAAAGGGCATACATTCCTGTAAAGGGTGTGCATACATTGCATAAGATAGATGCCCTTTAAAATTTTCAATTTTTTTCTGGTTTTTCCCTCTAAATTTGCCTTGGGTATAGGCTTGGAGATGTCCAAACCTAGCTTGAAACTGGTCATGGAGAAACCCAATAAGTTTTAATAAAACATAGGAATATTTTGTGTCTTTGTTAACACTTCCGATCAGGTAGATTCTCTTATTTTATGTGTGTGTGTGTGTGTGTGTGTGTGTGTGTAAAGATTTTAGAGGAGAAATTTTAGTTTTAGAATATATAATTTTTTTAATGTTAGAATATTATTTATAATTATTACATAATTTATACATAACATACCTCATTATGTACTATATACATATCATCACAAATTTCATTATAACTTTTTGAATATAATATAAACTTTATAAAATTTATATCTCAATAATATACACATTGTCAACTATGCTTTTAAAAAAATGATTTTCACGAAGATAAGGTCAAAATGTTGTGTTCTTACACTTGTAGTTTTGACATTCTAGCCATTTTGACTTGTAAAATTATTTAAAAATTATATACAATAAAAAATTAATAAAAAAAATATTCTCAACAATCTTTGACATTTCACCTATCTATATATTTAATTTCATCCAAAAATTCAATTGTTTACTAAAATATTCATTTTCGTACACATGCAATATCCTTATATTTTTTTAAAAATTATCAAAATATTACCATGAATGCATCTATTTCATATTCTTTTATCATATTTGTATTAAAAAAATTATATATTTAGAAACTAAATTCAAAATTACATAATTCATGTTCTTTTGTCATTGTCAAATTCCTTTTTGAAGTGTCTATAATATTGTCTCCAAGATCAACTATTATTATTTTCACAAAAAAATTGTCATTTTATACCCCTAGCCCACGGCCACCCCCACCCACTTTTTCTCCCACTATCCTACATGTACCCCCCAATACCAAAATTATATACATATGTAGAAGAAAAATAACAAAAATCAATTATAAAAATGCTTCTAAATGTAATTATAATGAATATGAGCTAAAAATATGATGGAATTATTCCATTGGATGTGTCAAAATGTATTGAAGAAAATATATAAGTGTAAATTAATCTAAACTATCTCAAACTAAGTAAGAGCTATGAACAAAATAATCAACACAGACTTATAACTTAGTTCTAAAAAAGTTATTTTATTGTGATGTAAATTTGATTAGCTCTCTTTGAATTATGGTTGCTCATTCTTTGAATGCAAGGTAAAATGGTCGACATTTTGGTATAAAAATACTCTTTAATGTCTTTAATTCACTTTAGATTTGGTTGTGATTTTGATAGCACTTTGTTAGCATAACTTAGGATGATTAAAATGAAGTGTTTCATGCCTATTTATAATTTTTTAGAGGAAATATCCAATGGTGGATGATTATTTAGATATTTCAAATAATATAAATAATGTACGGTGGTTAATGAACCCTCATCTATGAGGATGATGAACATTTCAAATGGCTAAGAGAAACATGGATATGGTTGATTGAGTCACCAATAATGAGTCAAACTATTTGATAATTCAAGAGATGACTCGAAAGGGATTGAAGAAGTTGGGTGATTGGTTGGGGTGAATCAACATGTGAGGGAGATAAAGGTGGAAGATGTTAGATGAGGTGTAAAATCTAGATTTAGTAATTAAATATGGATTAAAAAAGTCTATAATTGATTAAATTTGATTTATTCAATTATTTAATAAGAGAGAAATGTCATGAATTATATTTTGAATGTTAGGAAGAATAATTAATAGTTTTTAGGTGAATTTCCACATTAAATGTAATTATAATCTCTTCAGGCATATCATACAACCGTATTATCTCTTTTACAAATTGTGAAGTAAAAATAGATACATCATCAGTCAAATTTATAGCAATAAAATGACTATTTTTTTTAAATTTATCTATTATAGCCAAAATCATATCATGGTTTGATTTTATATTTTGGAAAACTACCTATAGAATTCAATGAAATCATAATCTGCTTACCTCATGGTACATCATGAGAGTACAACAATCCTCCTGAATGACAATGTTCAATTTTAACATACTGGCATTCCAGACATCTTGAAACAAAATCAACAACTTCATGTTTCATTCCAAGCTAATAATACAACCATTTATGTTTATGGGTAATCTTCATGACACCTAGATGAGTGAAATTATGTGTTCTATGCATTTCTTTCGCTAAAATATTCCTTAATTCTTAAAAAAAATCTTTTTCACATTCAACAATCCAAACAAATTTCTTACCCTTATGATACAAGGAAATTATTGGGTTATCTAACTTAGAAAAAAAAATTAAAAATCTTTTCTAGTAACCATCCAATCCCATGTAACTATGTATTTCATGTACATTTATTGGATTAGGTCACTCTTCAATAGCTTTAATCTTTGCTAGATTCATAGTAGTACTAGGATTTGATATAATATAAATCAAATAGTGGATCTCAGATTGAAAGAAATCATATTTAGATACCTTACTAAACACTTTGTGTTCCCTTAGCCTTTGAAATAGTAAGTGTAGATGTTGTTCATGCTCAACTACATTCTTAGAATGGAGTAGTATATCACCAGGAAATACTAAAACAAATTTATCTAGCAAATACTTGAATACACTATTCATTAAGTTCATAAATGTAGTAGGTGAATTATTCTAAGAGAATTAAAGTGAACTCATAATGTCCATATCTTTTTCTAAAAGTCATTTTATGAATATCTTCTTCCTTGATCTATAGTTTTTGGTAGCTTGATTTCAAGTCTATCTTAAAAAAAATAGTGACACCCTTCATTTGATAAATAAATCATTTATTCTTGGTAAAATATAAGTGTTGTTAATGGTAACCTTTTTGAACATGCAATTGTCAAAACATAGTCACAAGTTTCCTTTCTTCATTTTCATAAAGACCACTAGTGCACCAAAAGGTGACACACTTAGACTAATACTACCATTTTCTAATAGTTATTGAAATTGAGCTTTCATCTCTTAAAAATCTTCTACATTCATGTGATAAGATGCCTTACATTCAAGAGCTACCATTGAGGTTATATTAATATAAAATTGAAATTCACGCTTGGGTGGGAAATTAGACAATTTATTTAGAAAAATAGTAGAAAACTTTTATAAAAATGAATGTTACTCAAATGTCATTTCTACTTTTAGGTGAATATTATTACATCAAAACAACATATAACTTGTAACCTTTACATAATTATTTATTCATCTACAAGGTTGAAATTAGACTATGTACTTTTGATTTCATAAAAACTTGAATTTCTATAGGTTTTCTCAAAACATTATAATAATATACCATTTTGTTACAACAACATAGATTGGCTTTATGATGATACAACCAATACATGCATAATATAATAGAAAAATATCTGAGATAATCTATAAATAAATTTACTTGGGTTTGAAAATACTTATGTTTAGGCTTACTCCCTCAAGACACATAATAATTGGTACTCTATTAGCTGAGCCAAACTCAACATCCCAACCATCCTTAATAGTCATCAGATTAAACTTATAACATGTTAGTAACATAGGATCCAATAAATTACAATTTTATCATGAATCAAAGAAAATTAAAATAAAACAAATATTTATTTTACCTCTAATTTAAATTAGAGTTGCTTGGAAATCAATCTATGTTATCAATAGCTGCATACACATTGTGATTAGCTGATTGGCCAAAGATTAGCTTATGATAATTTTATAGTAGTGATTATATCTATGTTCCTAGTATACTACTATTCCTTATGACATCATAAGAGTAGTATTGGCCCCAATAACAGGGACATTTTTACTACCTTGAGTTGAATTCTTTTTAAAATTAGTAGCCTTAGAATAATTCAAATTTTTGAAATTTTTATTGTACCCTTGAAATTTATTGAATCTAATTTTAATCCCTATGATTATTTGTTTAGAATAAGATTTGTTAAAATTCTTAGGAGAAGGGGAAAAAAATTTACTCTTAGATTATTTTCTACTATGTTTAAAATCTTGTCTTGATTTTTGCCAAGCCTTCACATTTTATTCAACCCTATGCATAGATTCATTAACTATAATTAAAATATTAAGATTAGTCATATTCACATCATGCATTATTATTTATTTTAATCCTAACTTAAACTTAGTGACATTATTATCTTCATTATGCATATAATTAATATGATGTAATAGATTCAAAATGTTATTTTTGTACTCAGTCATAGTCACACACTCTTGTTTCAGTAGCTAAAAATTAGTGATTTCATGTTCTTTGAAGTTGGAATTAAGATAATTTTCTATGAATTACCCTAAAAAATTATGCTATGTAAGATTAATGATTCATTGGTTGGCAAGCTTAAGAATCACATAGATGATTCCACGAAAGTGATGTAGCTCATACTAAATGATAGGCTACCACTCTTGATTTCACATTAGAGGACATATTTTGTAGATTAAAATACTCATATTGGTGTACTAATCATGCATCAATTTTATCACCTGATTTTCACCTAAAAATATTGGTGGTGGAAAGTACTTCATATCCTTAATAATCTAATCAACTATATTAATAAGATAATATTAAAAATTTAGTTCATCCACTTGTGTTTCATCTCTAACTATACTTTCATCAGCACGAACACCTTATATATTATTCACCCTTCTCTTTTAGGTGTCTTATTTACTTTGAAAGTAATTTAACATAGTAAAAATTCTATTCAAAACTACTTCTTGATAAATGACAGGGTTGTTTTTATCATAGTTAAGGCCTCAACATTATTTTTTGCATTATTAAGAGGTGATTCCTCTCTCTTAGTAATGTTTTCCCTTTGACCTCTTCCTCTACTCAAGTTTTTTTTTTTTTTTGTTATTACATAATATTATAAATCTTTTCCTTACCATAAACTAGTGAAAAAAATAACAAATTAGTATAAATCATTAAAAAGACATTTCCTAAAGTTCCTTAGAGAAGTAAACCAATATTTAATACCAATATTTCACAACCATAATTTTTTGTTAACACATAATTGAAAAAATTAATAGAATAGTTGATTCAGAGTTTATCCTGCAAGCACACAATTAGATCCATAAGTATGTTATAGTTAACACAAGAACTAGACTAAGTGCATAACCTCTGAATGACTTTTTTAGGAAGAGTTTTTTGACACCCCCATATTCAGATAGAAGTTGGTTAGTGTGGTGATACCCACTCACCTCTATCTACATACTGTGATATTTATTTCCTAAAGAATTCATTATTGACTTTTTTTCCTAATCAAGTACCTATAAAGGATATAAAATAACAAGTACAACATGGGTAGTATCAACAAAGTTTAGTAAACAAAGGTAGAGAAAGATCAGGTTCAATAGAAGAATCATCATACTAATTTTGTTGAAGTATGATTCATAAAAATCATAACTAGTAGAGAAAGATCAAGGGAAAAAAGAATATTTCTAAAAGTAGTGCAAATTATTTAAACATTTTTCCAAACCATAGTCAACCAATGTATACATTTAGACATATCTACTACTGATGGTAAGCAAGCTTGGAGGGATGTTTCAACAACCACGATTAAGTATTGCATAGAAACATCTTACCAATTATTGGTAGTATAGAAGTTAAATATCATCTTGCCTAATGATCATTAAGGTCTTAGGATAGACATATTATTTCCCTTTAACTTAGTATGTGGTATTAGTTCAATAGGTAGTATACAAGTTAAATATCATCTTGCCTAACGATCATTAAGGTTTTAGGATAGACATATTATTTCCCTTTAACTTTGTATGTGGTATTAGTTCAAGTATTTACAATAATTAAATAAATATTATATCTATTTTAAGTATCAATTCTAAAATAAATTTGTATTATATGTTCACAAACTCGCTCTTATAAGTTAAGAATTAGAAATCGCTAATAAAATATTTAATGATCTATTCTAAACATAGATCACCTATTCTTCAACCAAAAGATTAAAGAATCAATTGATACATAGGATTTGAGACAATAATACTTGACATTTATTCAACATGAAGATATCTTAATATATAGGAAAATAAAAAAACACCTACAAACAAGAAGGTAGGTGAAACAAATACATAATGGGATATAATAATAGACTTACATGTGAAATAATTAAATGAATGTGGTTACAAAAATATTAAAACTCACAATAATAATCTAATTAAGCTTATAAAATTTATTATTCTAATACCCTCCCTTAATGACTAAATGACATGTTTTAGTCATTATTACAATAATATAATTAAGTCCATACATGAACTTAACCAAAGTATAATTTTTTTACCACTAAAGCAATGTATCCAAATGTATCTATTATCATCAATCCATCTTAATATAGTACATGGGTATTGATTCACTAAAATAACCAAGTATAGTAGGAAATGATACTAAATATTGGGTTCACTAGATTTTATTATTCCTTGAATTATTGTCATGTCTTGGATGCATCATGCTTTACCTATTTGTTAAAGTGATCAAGTCAAATTTTTTTTTTAATAATATAGATCAAGAATAAAAAATATAACATATATCCTAAGATATATGTTTGTGTTTATTTGTTTAAAACCCATCACTTACTACTTTTCATTGTTGAATAACTTTGGGATATTTACTATTCATTAAAAAGTTGTGCTTTTTCTATATGCCCCTTATTATTTCACCAATCTTCATGGAAAACTTCCATTTTGGTTTGAATTTGGTATTTGAAATTTTGGTTATTTTCAATACCTATACAATATTACTAATATCAAAATTCACTTGATCTTCACCTTGCACTTCATATTTTCTTAACCTTGTAGATTTTGCTTCCAACAAGTAAGGCAATTCATCTTTTCTTACATCTTTCATTGTGGTATGTTACCTATTGTCACAAAATATTGAAAACTACATGAGGGTATTCAATTATACTCCATATCTGGGAAACATGGGAATACTTATACGTATGTGGGTGTACCTATAGCAGAAATAGACATCTAGGTTTAAGGCCTATCTCCTTGAATATGCCTTGAAGTGCTTATCACCTAAACTAGCCGATATTATATGTTGGAAAAAGGATAGAAGTTCCTATGAAATAGAAATAATCCAATTATTTTATACACAAAAATGTTTTTCACAATACCATTATACTTATTTCACTAAGATACAAAGCCTACAACACTAGTTTAATAGTCCTAGAATGCTCCAGCATTAGTCCTTCACTATGAAGGGGATGTGCATGATGAATATCTAAGGTAAGTAGACCCATAGATTGGGTGAATATAATAAGGCTCATTATGTACATTATAATATATCCATAAACTAAAAAATAATTCATATGACCTGCTAGTGTGAATTCACTTTCATTAAACATGGAAGGATTGAGAAAAAGCAAGGATAGATGGATGTCTCTTAAATATTCATTATAAATCTCTTCAAAAACTTTGTAAAAATGAGATATTAACTCAAACCAAATTTAATTTATTGTTATAAGTAAAATTACAATGTTATAAGCAATAGGTATTCACCATACATGGTATTTTATTAGTTTACAAGAGCCAAATTGGGTACTACTTATAGAATTGAGAGAAAAGAGAAGAGAATGAAGTCCAAGTTTCATTAGGACATGTGTCATGCTGAGACAAGGAGTTAAACATGTAGTAGATATGAATATTGAATAATACATGTAATGTATACTTATACAAATTTACCTTAAAATATGAAACTCTTGAAATGTGGCATATGATTCTTCATTGCTTCCTCAAAAAACCATCTTCATTATTTGACCTTATTGGAATGTCCCAACACACAAGGGATATATGTGATTGTTTAAATGAGAGGGAGTGGTTTTATAAATACTCCAACTTAAATTTATTTCATCCCTATTCATTAGGATTCTTCTATAGATGAGTTATCACTACCTACAGATTAAATAACTCCTCTTCCACTCACCCTTCACACTTAGCACTAGGATGCTCTTCAGTTTTTAAATTTGATCCATAAATAAAATTTTTTGACATATTTTAGTATACTTTATGGCCTTATATTCCTTTCATATACCATAAAAGGCCTCAATCTAAGATTTTTCACCTTCTCACTTGCTTTTTCACTAAGCCATTTTTGACTAGCTAAAATGGAAACACTTGCATAAGCACTTGTAAGATATTTTTATGCATGAAATTTCATGAAGGATTATCTAAGGTCACAATCTATCTCAAAAAATAAATTTTATCTATTGGAACCCTTATGTACGTACACAACACCAAAAATAGTCAATAAAACCCACTTTCCACTTTTAACGTACAAGTAGGGTACACCTTAAATGGATGGGGAGGAGCCTTGGAAAGTCCTATATAATATTAAATCATTTTCATTGTCATTTTATGCATCATATATTAATATCCCAATCAAATCTCCCAATTAGGTCACTACCAAGGGTTTTAGAGGGTTTAGAGTACTTTAGCCCTCTAAGGATATTTCATACATGTATGATGTCCAATTATCCTAAAAATCCCACAAAGTTATTATTAAATACCTCATTAAACATCCCCAAACTCATCATACTCACATTAAAAGTTTTGAAATAGGTATGAGCTGTGAAAGTTCCTCTCTTGAGCTCACCCTTCTATTTCTTATAGGCTTAGTGAGGTTTGAGCAAAAAAATGGATTAAGAATGGTTTTATATACATTCCAATAGACTAAACACTCATCATATCTTTCTAAAAACCTATTCCAAGGCTTTTAAATGTCCTCCTATAACTATAAATGAACTTTACCCTCTAATTGGGGTTTAAGCCTAATCTAAACCTAAAGGAATTAACTGTATCTTTTTAAGTTTAAATCATCATGATGGTTCTCAACCTCTATGCATTAGTCATCCATGTTTTTTGATTTTTATCACATCCTTCCAAATATTATTTAAAGGTTAATCAAATTACTAACTCATCCTCATAGCATTTTCCCTTCTAAACCTGCAAATTTTTACCCTTAGGGAGTGTCCTCTACCTGAGACAAAATAGAGGGAACATACCCTATTGTCCAAAGAAAAATGATAATTTAGGGATATTATCCAATCCTTGGATATGTTATCTATTGAATTTTAATTATATATTACCCTCCTATTACCCTTAACTCCTTAAAATCTCAAGATAGACTCTTAAGAAGTTTGATTGTGCAGACCTTATGAATGTGACTTTGGGTTACTTTGTTATAGCCTTTCTCTACATTATTTCCATGTCATGATCATCATGAAAAGTGAAAATAACTTATGAGGGAGAATTAATAATGCCTAATACTCATGTTTCATATCCAAATTAAGGTGCCTTTACCTTTCATTGTCGTGTTTAGTTATAGTCAACTCTGATTATATTGTCTTTCTTAGGGAATGACAAATGTATGTATATATTTTCATGGTTGAAATTTGAATACAACATTTAAAAACCATGTTATAGTGTTACTCACAATTTGACATCAACTTTTATGTATTCACATCATTCATTGCTTGGCATACTCCAAATCCATTTCTCTAGCTTACTATCATATCATAGTCATTTATAGTTGACTATCTTAAGAAAAAAGGGGAACCCTATAGGCATGTTCCAAACATTGAACTCTATGATATTGATATAAGAACCTTTTTTAAGTATTTAGAGTTACTTAACAATGGAAAATTCTATATTTATAGGATTAGTATCCCAAAAATTCACTTCATTAAGTTATGCAGATCTACTATCATGCTATTGGTAAGGTTTTCTAAGAAATGACACTTGTAGGTGTTGATGTAAACCTATATCTCTCTTGTCAATCCCTTATTGATGAACTTTTAACCATACATGTGTCTCTAAACTAATAAATCCCATTTTTCATGGTGATATCTTCTCACCTTACATCTTTGGGTTTTGAAAACACATGAAAGCTCAAAACCTATAGAAATCACTGAATGAACATAGTGAACAAAAGTACAACTTTGGATCCTCCATACATTATGCTCCTTTAGTCAAATATCCATTATATTTTTCATGATCCTAAAAATATACGGAGGATACAATATGGATACCTTAAAATTCAATTATACTCCATGATACAGTGTTACATGGAATCAACAAAAGTTCTTGGTGCTCTATTTTGGAGTATTACAGAAACTATCACTAAAATTTAGATTTTTTGCCTTGAAGTGTCTTTGAAGACTCTTACCAATAAATTGACTTAATAAAGGTTTTTATGATATTTTAAAACTCCAAAACCTCATGGAGATATCAAAACATGTTATAAATCCTCCATGAAACCCTCTCAAGTCTATGTGATGGCCTATAGATGCAATCATATTAGCATATAAAGTAGTGAAGGTAGTATGTAAACTATGTACATAATATAAAATTATATGTGGTTATAAATGTATCTCCACCCTATAAAAACATTATAAATCCCTAAAACTTGTTTAAACATCCATCATACAATGCTTCTAGACCTCTATAGGGCCACCTATAGGTTGACACTTTTGTGTACAAGTAGTGAATATGTATATCGGTAGTGTACATGGGATCTAAACTTATGATAAAACATATAATTTCAACCATGATAAAATTGAAACAAGAAAATTTCTTTGATCCAACATTATTGACTCTCTCTATGTCACCTATAGGTGTACATTAATGGATTATGACTATGTGTGTAAAGGTGTTGGTTATCATAGTCTATCATATATCACTTGGAGAGGTTCATTTTTATTTTTCATGTTATAAATAAGTATTTAACACATTAAAACCTTTAGTACACCTCCATGAGCATTCTAGATAGTCTTTTGCATGTGATTCAACATGACTGTGAATGAACACTTGTAGGAAACTTAACTATGTTGGATGTTGACTGCAACCCTATGAATTTTGATCACTAAAACTGAAACATGGAAATATGGAGATGAATTTCATGACATGAAAGAAATTTAGTAAATATTATAATCCTCCTTTAAATCCACTACAAGTATTTGAAGCATATATAAATGATGTGAACCCATTTACAACTCCATGAAAGACCAACTTAAAATTTGAGCTGTTTTACTCATCAATTTAACCCAATAATGAAAATAGATTTGGAAACCATGTTGTAGATATTTCCACATACTCTAGAATCATTTTTAATAATTATATTGTATGGACCTACTCATATAAGAGGAAAACCTATAGGGTGTGGGAAATAACATGCAAAAATGAATAGTCAACTTTTGAAGGATGGTTCATAAAATATAAGTGGATATGCCTCAAAATAGTACTATTAAAATGAAGTGCACTGAGTTTAGTATCACCCCACAAGATAACTTGATGTCAAACCTCATATACTGATCATACTAAGTAGAAACATGTTGACTAGTTTTGTATATGTATAGAACAATGATGAAGGAGTAGAATAATATTTTACTATTTTCAAGACTTATAAAGTATTTAAAATACTAGGATGAGTTAATATAATTTTAAGATTCACTAGATAATATTCACACATGTGTCACCTTACCCTAGAGGTTTTACAACTTCGAAAACTACCCAAACTACCAATTTTCTTCTTGTTGTAATAGATTACCTAAAAATTTTAGTTAGGGACTAACATTCCTAACATATATATGACAAATACAATTTTATAAATACTTTGGAACACCTATCTTTCTTTTAAAACCATACCACTTTCATAAATGATGCTACTATGACCCTTAAATGATATAATATGACATGTGAACTAATAGGGACTCTAACCAAGGATCGTAAGATATTAAATCACATCAAATGAAACATGACACACCCTATGACATTATACTAGACCCATATATCATGTTTGGGACTATAGGTGTTGACCCATTTTGATTTGTGGTAAAAATGGTCAATAGTACCACATAATCCTTTTATGTTGGTTTTCTTGATTTGAATGTGAAGAGTGCGAAACACTCTTGTCACCACTAGAACTTGACACTTTTGATATTTTAATTTTTGAAACCTATTAAAATTTAGTAGCAAAACTGGTTTCATAAACATCATCAACATGTAGAAATACATTACTATTAGCATATTTAACATTATTAGAAAGGAATGGTACCTTCTCATCTACATCAATATCTTTACTAAACACATTTTTTTATGTGGAGACATCTAGTAATTTATATGCATATATTTTATCAAAATAACCAGAAAACATGAATACTTTAAGCATTTGATTAAAAACATAAATATTACTTACATCCAATTTTCTTCCTGATCATGCCTCTTTTATGGTTACATTGTTTAAGGCTTGTGTCGGACTTATATTAAGAGTGTGCTCTTTTGTATTCATAGATTCCTCCTAGTAATGATATGGTACATTTTATCTATCCACATTATATTGTTCCATATCCATCACTATCATTTTTTCCTTGACATTATGTCATTTTAGTGTGTGTAATATTACTTAGTTATAACTTCTTTATTACATAATTCCATGATTTTTTTTGAGATAAATTCATACCCTTTAACTGATCTAAGAGATTCTACACATTTCCCTCCATGTTTCTCTACCATAACATTCCAAGAAAAAATTTAAACAAGCATTCTATATTTTTATGCAAAAAATAAATCCACATTTTCTTAGAAAAATCATCTATTAGAAATAAGTAATACAAAGCTCCTGATATTGAAGATTCATGCATTAGACCATGCAAACCCACATGTACCAGATCCAATGCCTTCTTATCTCAATTTTCCTTACTAATGTTAAGTAAAGTTAAAATTTATTTATCTAATTGACAACCTGAACATACATTATGACTATTTTTAATCGAAGACATTCCATTCACTATTTTTGAGCATAAGCATCAACTCAAAAGATTATGAAACACATAAACATAAGATATACATTGGAAACCCTTGAAGGGAATAAAACGTACTAACTAATCAAATGGAATAAACTATTATAATACAAAAAACAATCTTTATTTAAGTACCAACTCCATATGGAGCATCAATTCCAAATAGCTCAGCACCAACTCGACTTGACTTTAGGAAGCACCCACTTGCAAGGAAACACCAACCCCCTATATGACTTAGCACCAAATAAAACACCAAATACACTTTTTCACCATTAGAAACCCTTTTTGATCATAAAATATATGATGATATTCATCTTTATATATTCACTCACTTTTATCCCTCAAAAACTACCCTCTACCTTTCTTTGCTTAGCTAGCCCTATTCATGTCGTGATTAGGTCTTCTGACCTTGATAATTAGATTCGAAACCTATATTATATATATTCATGAAATATATATTTTTTTGAACATCACCTATTCTTTCTCACCAATCATTTATTTCATTTGCTTGTTATCTACTTTCAATAAGCATACAAAATAGGCCTAAACTACCTTGCTTTTATACAAGTCACTTGATCATATCCTTCTTCTACAACCACACATTATTATCATTTTAGGATTTACATGAATATGTATTAACATATTAAAATGACATGGATTAATCATGAATCAACCAATACATTAGGTCAGTTGTAACTCAATTATCCCTACTCCTTTTTTAGGCTTTATGGAAACCTAGTAGGTCTTCTTTAGCAACACGTTAACCTTTGATCTTAATGAAGCATATTCAAACACCTAACATGATAGGAAATAATATTATACTACTATATTATATATTATACAAATCTAATTTACATCCATAACACCTTTTATGTCCAATCACCATTTGAACCCTTTCTACAATGAATTTTTATAAAAGGTATCTGCATATATAGAAAATCTATCTTGAATAACTAAGGCATACACTCAATTTTTACAGATAGCTATGGAAAAATATACATATTTATAAAACACATAACTATAGGGTTTTTAAGAACTTAATTATATGATTCAACTCAGGGCAACCAATCTTGAACTCTTCTCTGTAAGATACTTAAAACTGCTAACTGACTTCAAAAAATAGTCAAGGAAACATGATCATATGACACCTGATTGTATGCATTAAAAGACATTAAATACATTAAAAATATATTATATAATCCTCAAATCAATCTCCATCAAAATTATTACAAGTACCAATGGCATCTATTGGTCATGCAATCTAATCTGTTGACTTTCTCTCTCACAAACTCCACTCAGCCAGATAAGCCATTTTGGTTTCAATGATCCAACCTATTACTATGAATTATAAGATTATGAAAAACATGTATAGATTATTAAAGTCATAAATAATATAATAATTCACTTAAATCGATAACTTTTTCATAAAACAAATTAAGAATCACCTTCTTACTTCTACCTGATTTCCTTACTATCTACACCATTAGATCTATTAGCGATTGGCCAACTTGAATTACTAACTTTAGACACCTGAGATCTAAAACCTATCCATAAACCTCCATGGAAAAAAATATAGGTCTCATACTTTTAAGATCATCCATTTAGTAACTTTGACTTCGTAAACTCTATCTATTATAATAGATCTCCAAAAAATAAACACTTTTTTATAGGGTGTATTCACTCAAATGAGAAAAAAATCACACTAGGAGATCCTTCTGAGAGTTTATTACAACCTAAAAATAATTAAATTTCAATAAAATATATTTATAGGATCTTTATAATAATATTTTTAATATTTCATCATTGTTAGGGTTCTTTTATGGTTTAGACCAACTTTTAATCTTAGCGATCATTCATAAATCTTAACTCTTCTTTCTAGAAACTAATGCTCAAATCTCTGAGATATAATCCTTCCTTATATACCATGAATATATTAGGTTCTCAGGTACATGTTAAAAATTCAAAGATAACTTTAGAAAACTTCTCATATAGACAAGTTTTCATTATGTGTACTTGAAAAACCTTGAGACACTTTTTAAAGTCTTTTCTTATAAATGATGACCTGGAACTTCATGCACATACTTAAAAACTTGAATCACCTCTATCAATTTTCACATAATCACCCATGTCATGGAAATTGATACTGATACCCTACTTAACCACCATCTCTCTTTTACTTTCTATGCCTCGACATACAAGTCTCATTAGGCCTTGAATCTAACCATCTAGCCACACTATAGGATTCATCTTAAAACTATCTTGTGTTCCAATGCCTCTTTTATATGATTAAGCAACTTCATACACTCCCTATTCTTTGGATCTTCAATTGAGAATATTTGGATCTTGTCTAAGGATCTTCAGAGCTCAGTTGGAACATATTTAGAGCTACATACACAAATATTTAGAGCTAGCCTTCTAAACATTTTCAAGGTCCTCAACACCTCATGTACAAACTCAAAGAACCTCTCTCATGCTAAAACATGTTTAATAAGTCTTTGGAGTGTTAATATATTCGTAGTTCATTTGGAGCATCTTTAGAACTACTTACAAAGATATTTTGAGATCATTTAATTCATCATGATACATGCACATACCTTCTCACAAGGTCTATACAAAACATTACAAAATGTTGGATACTTGAGATACTGCCCTATATTCACTCATGATGATTCTCAATGATATCACTTAGGCTAAATTTAGAACACTCGTTAAATAGTACTCTCTCATTAATATTTTATACAACATCACCACTCACTATGTTGGCATAATAACTCATGAAACACATACCTCAAAGCTTACCTTACCAAGCATTTTCATAACAACGTTTGACATCAATGACATTAGATTGGAATCAATGAATGAATCGTAAATCCTCATAAGAACCCTTTACATCAATGAAAACATTAAATACCAGAGCTCAACACACAATGACAATGGTAAAAAATATCCACCTTAATAAATGACAATGTTCAACAATCTCCCCCTTTATCATTGATGAAAAATACACTCAGAAAATTATGTCAACCACTCTTGATGGCAATCAATTCCTAGACATAGTTCTTGATTTTTATCACCCTTTCTAATATTGACTTTTCTTTCTCCATTTATGAATATTTCCCCTTTTCTTATCTTTCTAAACATTCTCCCCATTTGACATTAATGACAAAGGTCTTCCAAAACTATCATCTCTTTCAGAATGAACTTATATTACAAAACCATTTCAACATAGATCAATCTTAGTTTAAAAAAATATATTTTGAGTTGATACTATTGGGCACACAGTCTTCAGAAACTATGGAAACCATGTTGGAAAACCATTCTAAGAAACTTCTCTCAATCAAATCACTCTACAAGTTGATCTATCAAAATATAAAAAAATATATTGTATGAATCAACTCAGACACAATTTTTCCTTAACTCCATGCATATCAAAATAAATCACTCTATTTAACAAAAAACTTAGAGCTACCAAATTCCCCCTTATAAAAAGCATATATTATTTAAAATAAAAATGAACTCAAGATCACATACCTTCCTTGACATGACTGAATAAGATCAAACTATTGACCACACACTTGGATACCATTTTTGATACCAATTGTAGAATTAGGACTCCTCCTTTGTCTTCACAAATCAAGCTTAATTACTCATATAAACAGATACAAAAATACTACCTCTTATATATCAATTGTTTATACTTTGACTTTAAATACCTAATAACAACCTTAGATCTATTCAACATGTTATCTCTTATAATTAAAATCATAGAGCTATCATTATAGGAATGGATGATATCCATCTTCATCTCCTTTCTTACAACATAGACAACCTGGAATTTTTTTCAAAAAGAAACCTTTTTTTACTACAACTTGATGCTTCGATATCCATTCTCATAATAAATATCAAGCCACCAAACCTTCATGATTGAGCATAGTCAAATCGTTATCATCCCTAGAAAAATAACTTTATCTTAATATATAACCATAGAGAATATTCACCAACTTCCATAGACTTATGATTGTCTTTATGAAGGATAACAATGACACCCTATTACATAAGATTCTAGAACAAGGTGAACTCAAGAGATGAACACATCTCCTCTCTTTCTTTGTTTACCATATTACACTTTGGAGACTAATTAAGTTAGTTTAGAGTCCTTTTAGACTTGTCTATGTTCTTTGGCTTACTATCCTCAATGTCTATATTATTATCAAGTATGTTTCTCATATTCTTCTCTCTTGCATCCATCTTATTTTCCAAAGAATTATCACTATAAGTTGACAATAAGTGTTCTTGATAGGGTTCTTTCTCAACTTCAATAAGTAATTTATTTATATCTATAGGTAACTTTGGACTAAAGCTCACTATATTTTCAACAAATTCTAATAACAAGTGTTCCTCACACACCTTCTTATTTGATTATTCCTCTACCACACTAATTAATCTATCTTAAACCTTGGGCTTAATCTGATATTCCCTAACTAACTTTTGTTTCCATACATTTAATTTCCTTATTTCTTACATTATAGGAGATATAAAATTCCTATTTTGACTAGATGACTTTCTGACTTTATTAGGATAGAATATTGCAATGTGTCCTATATTATGATATTTTTAATAGACCACCTTATACATACCATTTGACTGATCTGAATTATGACTCATTTCATAGTTTCATGAGTACTCATTCTTGAAGGGTCTTCTACATTATCTTGCTTTATGACCAAATTGGCTTCATTGAAAATAGTAACCATTAAAATCATTAACATACCTTATGACATTAGGCTGCCTGATTGATCTTTTCATGTTGACCTTTTTTGTCTTAAAAAGTCTTCTTCTTGACTTCAAGTTCCTCCTTTTGGTCTTATTTGAAACCAAGACCTATATTTTCAATTATAAATTTTTGAGTACTCAAGATATAATCTAGATCCTCGATGATCTTTTCAAACTTTACAAAGCTCTTCACCTTGTTAGATGCTAGATTCAACTTAGAATTTAGGGATTATACTTCAGTTTAATACCTGATGCATTCTTCTTATTTAGCTTTTAGGCTTAAATTTACTATCTCCATATCTACCTCAACTTTATTGATAGTCTCATCATACTTCTTGGAAGTGTTACTTAGTCTATGCTCAAACAATCAAATCTGCTCCTCATAATCCTTGAATAATGACCTTAGTTTTTTAATATTTCTTCTTTGAAACTTCAACTCCTTTGGTATGTTTACTAGCTCTACTTGAAGGTTTAATTCA
>JARHVA010004340.1:1215000-1220000 GCA_037957365.1 Torreya grandis
TGAACACTTTAAAAACCTTATTGATTAGACAACTCTTCATTATATAAACTTGAGAAACCTTGAAACACTTTTTCAAGTGTTTTCTTGCAAACCATGAACTAAAACTTCATTCACATACTTAGAATAACATGAATCACTTCAATTAATGTTCACATACTCACTCATGTCATGGAAATGGATCTTGATACCACATTTTTTCACCATATCTCTCTTGATTTCCTATACTTGACCTACAAGTCTCATTAGGCCTTGAATTTGACCTTCTAGCCATCTTATAGGCTTCACCTTGAAAATCTCATGTGTTACAATGCCTATTATGTATAATCCAACAACCTCATACACTCACTCTTCTATAGATATTCAATAGAGCATCTTCAGATCTCAACTAAGGATCTTTGTAGCTTACTTGTAACATCTTCAAAGCTAAATATATATATCTTTAGAGATGACCTTCTAAATATTTTGGAGGTTCTCAACACCTCATGTAAAAATTTAAATAACCGCTCTCATGATAAAACATTATTAATCAGCATTCATAGCATTAATATATTTTTAAATCATTTGGAACATCTTTGAAACTACTTACATAGATATTTGGAGCATATAAATTCTTTTTTGGGAGCTCACTCATTCATTATGCCACCTAAACATACCTTCTCACAAGGTCTAGACAAAGAATTACAGTATTTTAGTCACTTGACATACTAATATGTATTCACTGATGATACTTCTTAATTATATTAGTCAATCTAACCTTAGAATATTCTTCAAATAATACTATCTCATTACTAATTTCATACATAAACACCACCCACTATGTTGGTGTAAGAATTCATCATACACGTACCTCAAATCTTACTTGATGAAGTATCTTCATAAGAACCTTTGACATCAATGAAAAAACAATGCATCTTAAAAAAAAACATTGACATCAATGACAACATTAATGGAAATTTATCAGTGATGTCATGGAGGTGCCCTAGTGAGTGGATGAAGTGATTTTATAGACTATGTGATAATGAAAAAGTGTGCAATGTGCTTGTTCTTATACACTTGAAGTATGATTGGTTGATATTTATATATTGGCATGGTTAGATATGTTTAGGTATGGGTATGGAGTTATGAGTATGTGTAATATATCCCTAAGATGTTTTCTATGCTTTGAGTGCTTGTGTGTATAAGTTGAATTCATCTAGTTGTCCATAGTTTTCATCAAGACACTGTTGATCTAATAGTAGAAAATCTTAGTAGTTAGTTGATAATGTCACTATTTCCATATGTGAATGAGTCAGTGGGACTTTTTCATATGTTTATAATCACATTTCTACCTAGTTATTATGTGTTAGATCTCAAGTCATGTGATGAAGTGTTAGGTTGTGGAGCTAAAAGCTTCAACCCTTTGCAAACTGTAGAACAATGGTTGCTGAGATCCAAGAGAACCGGCGTCGGCAGCAGGACCGACGTCGGCAAAGACCAGTGCAGAAGGCCACCGGCGACGGCAGGAAGTCAGCCGACGTCGGCAGAACCAGACAAGCAGGGACCGACGTCGATCGCCTGTGTGTTCCAGAACTACTCGTTTCACAGACAGTTAGTTAAGTGAACGAAGAGTTTGCATGTTGAGACCAGTTAGAGTCTTGGGCTGCGAGGACAATTGTCTAAATTAAGAGTCTAAGTTATTGTTTGAGTTAGGGATCTATTTATAGACCCATTGGCATGTATTGTATATGTATGAGATAGAAAGGAAGAGTTCCTTCTAGTTGTAAGATCTGTGAGTTGCAGGTTGTTGCAAGCTCATTGGGGATCTACATGTAAGTTTGGTCTTTGAATTGCAGGTTGCAGGTTCATGAGAGATCAGCTTGAAGTGCTATAGAGTGCTTGGTGTACCGGCAGGGTTATTACTAACTGGTTGGTGAGGTGAACACCAATTCTGTGTGTGAGTTGGTTGTTGGGACCGTTTTTTGTGTAGGAGAGTGTGTGTGAGAAGAATTACTGTACACTTGAGGTGTGGCGATCCTCTGTAAGGTGAAAGAGTGTGGCGGCTCTTTGTTGTATTCTTTTCTGTATAGTGTTAATACAAGATAGTGTATTGTCTCTCATATTCTGTGCTATTGGTGAATTCTAGTTACTTGTGTTTCTGGTTATTTTCGCATATTCAATTACTTATATTTGGTAATCATACTGTGCTCTTTCTGAGGAGCAAGATCCTAACAGGTGGAATTAGAATAGGTGTGTTTGTTCTTTGATTTATCTTCCACCTCTCACCCAACAAGTGGTATCAGAGCCTAGGTTGTAGGTTCAAAAGCTGATACCTGACAAGTGGTATCAGAGCTTTAGGTTGGGATACTAACAGATTGGTGTAGATCTGGGTAGTGTGTCTTGATTACAGGTTACTCACAGGGTTTCTGTTTGAGTGGGAGTTGAGCAATGGCAAAAAGCAGTCAACTACGAATGGAAAAGTTTGATGGCAAGAACTACCAATTATGGAGGATGCAGATTGAGGACTATCTGTATCAGAAAGATTTGTACTTACCATTGGGTGGGGTTGCTAGCAAACCCTTGGATATGAAAGATGAAGAATGGGAGGTTCTTGATCGGAAGGCTCTGGGATCTGTTAGATTGAGTCTTGAATCATCTGTGATTTCTAGCTTATCACAGTGTAAGACAACGGTGGAGTTGATGAAATCTTTGGCAAATTTGTAAGAAAAACCCTCGGCTTCTAATAAGGTATTTCTTATGAAGCGTTTATTTAATTTGCAAATGTTGGAAGGTGGATCTGTTCATAGCCATCTTAGTGATTTCCATGGTTTAGTAAACCAGTTAAGTTCAGTCAATATTGTATTTGATGATGAAATTAGAGCTCTCTTAATCTTGTGTTCATTACCTGAAAGTTGGGAAGGTTTGGTAATGGCAGTTTCTAATACTGTGTCCCCTTCAAAAGTCTTAAAAGTGGATGATATTGTGAGTGTGATCTTGAATGAAGAGATACGCAGGAAAAGCATAGGTGAATCATCTGGAGATGCTTTGAGTGTTGAAGGAAGAGGAAGGCCAAGAGAGAAGATAGAGCGTGGGAGATCAAGGTCGAAGATGGGCAAGAGATCCAAGTCCAGGTATGGCAGAATAACCTGCTGGAAATGTGGAAAGCAAGGGCACTTAAAGAGAGATTGCAGATCAGGTACAGATCAGCATGAAGAACATGAAGAAGAAGCAGATGTTGTAGGTTACGTTGCACAGGATGCTCTACTATGTTCTTTGGATAAAGTAGAATCTTGGGTATTAGATTCTGGTGCCTCTTTTCATGCATCCCCACATAGGGAATTTTTTCATGAGTATGTCCAGGGAGATTTTGGAGAAATTTGTGTAGGGGATGGTAAGCCTTGTCAGATTGTTGGCAAAGGCAAAGTGAAGCTGAAACCGCAGACAGGTAACACATGGGTGTTAAAGGAGGTCATGCACGTCCCAGTTCTGAAGCGAAATCTGATTTCTGTCAGAAGTTTGGGTGAAGAGGGTTGCACAGTAACTCTCACAGCGGACTCTTGGAAGGTTACCAAGGGTACACTTATTGTAGCTAGAGGTAAGAAAGTAGGTACGCTTTATCTATCTACTTGTTTTACTGATTCTCTTTTTGGGTTATCTACTTCAGCTGTAGATTCAGAGATGTGGCTTGATAGGCTTGGTCACATAGATAAGAAGGAGATGCTAGTTCTTGAGTCAAAGAGTATGCTTTCAGATGTGGAAGGCATGGATCGTGGTTTCTGTATGCAGAAGAAGAAGGTGAGGTTTCTTGAGGAATCCGATGTTAGTGACAAGAACAGGAAAGCCTTGGTTTTCAAGGAGAAAGTGATGGACAGAGTTCAGCACAAGGTGCAGAGGAATTCTGAGCAGAGCAAGGGTGATTTGGACAAGGGTTTGATCCAAAAGGAGCTCGCGGGAAAAAGTCAGGTCTCACAAGAAAAATACAGAGACCGACGTCGGCAGGAAAATCAGCGTCGGTGTCTAGACAGGGACTGATGTCGGCTATGTACAGCCCGACGTCGGTGACTCAGGGCAGACAGAGACCAGCGTCAGCCAGGGGAAATCGACGTCGATAGGGAGGTAGTCACAGGGAACCGACATCGGTCAGCTGTAGACTGAGATGTGACCAGCATCGATCACTGAGACAAATTTTGGGTGGACAGCAAGCTGTCATGGAGTCTCAAGCACCCATATGGAGGACTGAAGGTGTAAGTAAGTTCTTAAATTCGTCATTTCCCTTCTTTACACTACTTGTTACTCACTTATGGCATAGGACCAGGAAGTTATTGAAGAAGTAGAACAGGTAGATCCAGGAAACAGTGGGAGCTAGGCATGAATGAGGATGTGATTCCTTGGAGGAGAACCAAACAGGTGTTTTGGGTAAAGTGGCCAACTGGAAGTAAGCACTGAGAGACGAATGGATGATAAGGATAAAGAAGAGTGGAAATGGATACGTGAGATGGAAGATCAGGGTATATGATCTTGTATTAGCTGCAGGGCAATGGAGGTTTGTTCATTGTCTTTCTCTTTACCAGGTTGGATAGTATTAGCTACACTATCCTATTTTCTGTATGATGTGCTTGTTTCAGGGTTACATATACAGGTATTGCTGAACTAAAGGTAAAGCTAGTTCAGGTGTTTGTCATGGAGAATTTGGGAGCAGCAAGATTCTTTGGCAAGAGTGTGTTTTAGAGACATGGAAGGTCATGTGCTGACTTTGTTTCAGGATGATTGTGTGAAATCGGTTAGCACGCCGATGGTTAGACAGTTTTATGAATAGGTGTCTTGATTCACATAATGAGGTTGAGTGCATGGTATGTACTAAACCTAAGTTTTCCCAAGCAGTGGGAGTTGTCACAAGTTAGGAGCCAATCCGGGAGAGAACCATTGGAGGTCAGTTCAGTGGATTCTTATAGGGACTAGTAGCAGGTGCACATGCTAAGCAAGTTCAAGTTTATTTCTACATGGTTGTAGATGTGGATGTGGCA